>CAUYON010011738.1:0-52033 GCA_963573935.1 Arctocebus calabarensis
TATGTGGGCTAATCTTACTGGGGTTAGATGATATCTCAAAGTAGTTTTGATTTGCATTTCTCTGATCATTAAGGATGACGAGCATTTCTTCATGTGTCTGTAGGCCGTGCGCCTGTCGTCTTTAGAGAAGTTTCTCTTCAAATCCTTTTCCCACCCTGAGATGGGATCACTTAGAGGGGTGGGGGGAGGATGGGTAGAGGGAGGGCAATTAGTGGGAACACACCTATGGTGCATCTTAGCAGGGTACTGGTGAAACTTATTAAAGGTAGAGTATTAATGTCTTTATATAGTGATCAAGGAAATGCCATGAAGGATATCTATAACAGTATGATCAAAATATTTCTGAATGTATATGAATCGTGCCCTGTGATTGCACCAATGTACATAATTATGATTCAGTAAAATTATTAAAAAAAAAAAAAAAAAAAAACAAAGAAAGTGACCATAATAACATCATTTGTTTGTCTGTATTTTTTTTATTTTTGAGACAAAGTCTCACTCTGTCATCTGGGGTTTTGTGCCCTAGCATCACAGCTTTCAGCAACCTCAAAATCTGAGGCTCAAGCAATACATTTGCCTCAGCCTCCCAAGTAGCTGGGACTACAGGTGCCCACTGCAATGCCCAGCTAGTTTTTCTATTTTCAGTAGAGATCGGGCCTTATTCTTTCTCAGGCTGGTCTCAAACTCCTGACTCAGCTCCCAGATGGCTGGGATTACAGGCATGAGCTATCATGCCCAGCCCACATCAAATTTTTAAATCAGGCATAAGAAGACAAGTGAAGAAATAATGAGATTTTTAATTTAATTAATATGCCTTTGATAAATCATAAAGTGTATAAAGTGCTGAAACTGACAAAATCCATGTGACTACAAGGGTGTCCAAGAATGTGTTATCTCTACTTCTTGTTCTCAGAAAGGTGAATGCCTAAACTTTCCAATAGAATTGATCTCTCAGTTTTTCTTGAAAAATCTCTAGGGACAGATGACTTCATAGCCTCCTGAACACATTGACATAAAAGTTTCATGAGGGTAAACCTGACGGTGTTAGATATAAAAGAGATGATTAATCACCATGCCATTTTGAAACTTAATTTTTTTAACTTCCAATAAATCATTTATAAGGGCTAATTCTATTGAATTGTTGTTTTTCTCTTAGTATGTGAATTGTTAATATAAAAATTAAAATCTATTTTCTTTCTAGAAATTTTGAAAAACACCAGAAATTATGAAGAGAAAAATAAATAGTCTCTTTTCTTACAAACCAGCATCCTGGCACTAGACTTTATTTAATATTTTGGTATATTTTCTCCTGGGCATTACTAATCCCATAAATTTTAGTCAAAATTAGGAGTAGTTACTCAGTGTATGTGTGTATAGATACATATCTATTCACATACACATACAAGTAAACAAAGTTTTGTATCTTTTCTTAATTAAACATTGTGTAAAGAACATTTCTAAAGATTTTAAACAGTAACCAAACTAAGATTTTTTAACAATGTAGCATTTATAATGGGTTGAATGGTGGTCTTCCAAAATATATGTCTACATGCAACTTTCGAATGTGACCTTGTTTGGGGAAAAGAGCCTTTGCAGATGTAATTAAGTTAAAGACATAAGATGAGATCATCCTGGATGAGGATGGACCCTTGTGATAGTACAGAAGGGTTGTAAAGACACACAGAGAAGGTGATGCGAAGATTGACGCTTAGGTTGCAGGGATACACCAAAAATTGTCAGCAGCCACTGGACTTTAGGAGGCAGGGAATCCATTCTCCCTCAGAGTTTCAGAAGGAACCAAGTCTTGCCAACTTCTTGATGGAGACTTCTGGCCTCCTGAACTGTGAGAGAATACACTATTGTTGTTTTTAAACCACTCTGATTGTGGTTAGACAGCCTTAGGAAAGAAATACACAGTGGCTAGATCATGATTTACTTAACCATTCCTAGACACAGAGGAATCTCTGTGTTTTTTTGGGTTTTTTTTTTTGTTTTGTTTTGTTTTTGCTTTTGCTTTCATAAATGGTGCCAGGATTAATCTTTGACATTTATTCATTCAACAAATATTATAAGCCCTGACTATATTCCAGGTACTCTTCCACATAACTGCAAACATAAGACATTATAGAAAAAGACCTGGTCTTCACACCTTATTGAGCTTTCAGAGGAAGACAGATAATGAACAATACACAAGATAAATACGTAAGTTATAAGTATGTTAGACGCTGTTATGTATTGTGGAATAAAGAAAGAAAACACAATGAGGGATTTGGGGTTGGAAGGGTAGGATTTGCAATTCTAACAGGTTAGTTAGGGAAGACCTCATTGAAGAGTTATATCCGAGAAAAGATAAAATCTCAGTGGGGAGTTTGCAATGTAGTTATCTGAAGAAGAGCTTCAGAGAAAAGGTAACAGTCCATGAAAAATGCCAAAGAATATGTCTTCAGGACAAATTCTTGGAAAGTAATTACCAGGTCAAAGTGTGTGGATGTTTTTAAACATTTTGATGGGTATCAAGAAATTGCCCAGAAGACTGCAACAGACTAGATAGCCACTGAAAACTCAATCCCTCAAATTTCCTAACTATGTTCAGAGTGTCCATAAAGTTTGTGTGTAATTTAAAATAGACAACTATCCTTAGTTTTAATTGCTACATTGAATGGGAAAAAAAAAAAAAACTTGATTGTTTAAAGTTTATCTTTCTGATTATAATGCATCTTTTTCATGGATTTAGTAACTATTTGCATTTTTTAAACAAACACTTATACTTTGAAATGTATTTTTTAAAAAACATTGAAATGGTTGAAATGGAAACTTTATTCTGTGAATCAGAAAATTTACTCTGTGAACTATAATCTTTAAAATATTTTGGAATTATTTTTCCAGCTAGTAGCTTGCCTTTTAAGTTTGCTTGCATTTTAAAATGCAGAAATATTTTTAAGTTTATATGCTAAAATATATCCTTATGATTCACTTGAACATAATTCTAGATTATTTCTTAACTACAGGAAAAGATGAATAATCAAATGTATTCTAATTGTTTTAAAAACCTATTTTCAATTGAGAATATTTTACAAGAACACTAATAACATTTATAAAATGTGACTAGGAATTTAAAAGGAGTTAAATTTGGTTTCTCAAAAAATTCAAAATTAAATGATCAGTTCATGTAAATATTTTGAAATGGGGGGTGAAAAATTCAACAATGATAAAAGCTAATATATAATAATCCTGGATATTTATTTCAAAATTTAATTATGGCTACACTACAAAGAGTATATATTTAAGAAATTTTAGTTTAGTTTTTTGTTTTTTTTTTAATGACCAAAGACCAAATTTCCCCACTTGGTTTCTTTTTTTTAATTTTTATTAAATCATAACTGTAAACCTTTATGGAGTACGATATGATTTGTAATACGGTGTGACAGTGTGGAATGCTTAAATAAAACTAATTAACATAACCATCACCTCATTTACTAATTTTGTGGTAAGATATTTATAATATACTCTTAGTTGTTTTGAAATATACCCTTGCCCTGCGTACAATAGGTGTGATCCTTCCAAATACCCTCCCTCCAGTTATCCTCCCCCCTCCCATTTCCTCTCCTCCACTCCCCTCTTTCTTTCTGGAGGATCTTGGTGTTTTATCATTCATACAAATGTGTAAGTGTTTATGTATTGGTTTCATAATAGTATTCAGTACATTGGATACTTTTCTATTCTTGAGATGCTTTACTAGAAAGAATATGTTCCAGCTCCATCCAGGCAAACATAAAAGATGTCAAGTCTCCCTCTTTTATGGCTGCATAGTATTCCATGGTGTATATATACCACAATTCGTTTATCCATTCATGGGCTGATGGGCATTTAGGCTGCTTTCACACCTGGGCTACTGTGAACTGGGCAGCAATAAACATTCTGGTGCAAACATCTTTGTTGTAAAGTGATTTAAATAAAAAATACTTCATTGCTAACGATTGCTAATGATCGTCTGAGAGAGTCATAATCTCTTTGTCAGTGAAGGGTCTTACCTTGATGTTGATGGCTTCTGGTTAAGCAGGGTGGTTGCTAAAGGTTGGTGTGGCTGTGGCATTCTTAAAATAAGACAGTAATGATGAAGGGTGCCACATCAATTGACTCTTCTCTTCATGAAAATTTCCCTGTAGCGTGCAATGCTCTTTGATAGTATTTTACCCACAGCAGAAGCACAGTAAATCAAAGTGCAATAAAACAATATATATATACACAACATATAATATATATCGACAAAAAACAGAACAAAAATCTAGAACAAAAATGAAATGGATATATCACTTAGAGAAATAAATTTAAAGCTCAATCAGAGTAACTCTAACACTAAGCTTCCTGACTTGAAAAATATTTGATACAACAAAATCAGGTCTTCCTTCTGCTATCACATAACAAGTCACCCATAGGGCTTTTATAACCTTTGCTTGATTGAATTACTGCCACTGAGAGGTTCAGTGAAGCATTTTCTGTTTCATGGCAGTCTCCATCATTCTAATACTTACAAATAACACAGAAAGCCAGGCTGCAAAAGCAACATTACCACCGGCATAACACAGCTTTTTCAAAATATCCAGAATAAGCCCATTTATAAGTTCCTACTAAATTATCTACCCTTTTTAGTTTATCATGTTTTCATCATTTTCTAGTTTCCTACACTTTAAGGAACAAGCACTCAAAACATTGAGGTATTATTCATTCAAGACTTTCTTCCCTCTATATGGGTATTCCTGCATTAGAAAACTGTGTTCGTATGATCAAATATGAGAAAATGATATATTTATTAGCTATTCTGCAGTCATTTCCTCTGCATTTTTTCTAACTTTGATTTCCAAAAATATGTAAGAATCAAATTTAATGCACTCCATAAACCCTTTCAATTTTATGTTATCTGCATTGTGTGCATAAAATTAAATTTACTCCCCAATTTCCCTCATTCAAAACAAAATTTAGGTGCATCCCTAAATTATTTGACTTATGGAGGATATAAAAATTTAGATACATCTTGGGAATTTGGGAGGTTTTCTCTTTATTCACAATTTCATTAAGCTTTGATGCTAGACAAGTGTTATTATAATTCTAGATTACTCTTTTTTCTATATAAATATCACTGTCATTTTTGTTCAAAGCTATAGTTGGTTCCTAACTTTAAGATTTAAAATCGATATATATGTTATTTCCTATGACAATTCTTTATAGTATTTATATGAATTTCTCTTATTCAGATGGTGTCTGGAATTAGGGAAAGCTCAAATAGTAAATTAATCATGGTAACAGCTAAATTGTATTATCCCATTTTAAATAATATACCTTGTGTTTATAAGAGACAGTATTTTTATTTATTTATTATTTATTTATTTATTTATTTATTTTTGTAGAGACAGAGTCTCACTTTATCGCCCTCAGTAGAGTGCTGTGGTGTCACACAGCTCACAGCAACTTCCAACTCCTGGGCTTAGGTGATTCTCTTGCCTCAGCCTCCCGAGTAGCTGGGACTACAGAAGCCCGCCGCAACGCCCGGCTATTTTTCTGTTTTGCAGTTTGGCCAAGGCCAGGTTTGAACCTGCCACCTTCGGTATATGGGGCCGGCGCCCTACTTGATGAGCCACAGGCGCCTCCCGTGACAGTATTTTTAAAACTCATCATAGCTTTACATTTTTTTTAGCAGGCATCACAAGATATCTTAAGCACATTTTGATTATGTTAGTCACAAATTTTGATCAATAGAGATACCGGTGAGTAATATTTCAAATTCTTGAGTTTAATCCATAAATCAGTAAAAAATTACGTTTTAAACAACTTTTATTATTCCTCACTAGCAAACCAGTGCTTTGTACTCCCTCTGCTGGCTTTACAAGGGTAGTTTAACTTTAAAAAGACTTTCATATATATGTCGAACAGTTTACCACAAACAGAAACAGTTTAAATGTGGCATAATAACTTCAACCATAATAACAATTCAAGTTAAAAACACACTTATCCTCTCTCAGTCCTAAAAAAGTGCCTTTTTTATCATGAAAAGTGAATATTGAAAGACTATTACTATAATACAAAATCATTGGACCAGGCACAGGAAACAACAAAAGATAAGTATAAAGAGTCAAGAATCCAAAAGAGTATATTAGGAATTGAGTCAAGTACAGCATGACAATTTGATCCAGCTTGGAACGAGGAGTTTATAAATAATACGTAGTGGCATAGGGCGGTGCCTGTGGCTCAACAGAGTAGGGCGCTGGCCCCATATGCCAGAGGTGGCAGGTTCAAATCCAGCCCCGGGCAAAAACTGCAAGATATATATATAATGTACTGGCATAATTGGGCAGATGTCTGAAAGAAAATAAAATACTCCTCATACTCTAAACAAAAGTGAACTTCAGATGGACTCTTAGAACTTTAAATATCAATTTTAAATCAATATAAATGTTACAACAATAACTTAAAGAATTTCCTATCTGTACATGAGAAAATCTTTCTAAACAAAATTGGAAATTTAGAGATCGTGAGAGAAAAGACAGTCATATTTAACTTCTGATTTTTTTTTTTTTTTTTTGCAGTTTTGGCCGGGGCCGGGCTTGTACTCGCCACCCCAGGAATATGGGGCCAGCACCCTACTCCTTGAGCCACAGGTGCCACCCACTTCTGATATATTATATGAGGGGAAAACATAAACAACATCACAGGTAAATGATTGGGACAAATACTACAACAGATATTACAGATAAAGGCATAAATTCCCTAATATGCAAGAAAAGGAATGCAATAGGAAAGTAAGCAAAGGTAAAGATATTCACAGCAGAAATCTAAATAGTCAACAAACATCAAAATGCTGTTCATCCTCACTAGTAATCAGGGAAATGAAAATGAGATACACAGTGAGGGTTACAAGCCCATTAGTAAGACATAGTTAACTTAAGCTTTGTGCCAGTTGACAAAAAGAAAAAAAAATTAAATACCATAGTACCCAGTGCAAGCTACTGCAATATTAAAAAAATACTTAGGCCATACCAAAAACAAAAAAATCAAATGCACACGCACACAGTCACATAACTTCTGATGAGAACTTCTGATTGTGACTTGGAAAATCTATCCAGTAATAGCAGCATCACCGTTAAAGGGCTTGCATCTAGTGAGCCTTGATGCAGTATATTTGTAATGACAAACACCAGGAATCACTCAAATATCCATCACAGACAAAACATATGGATGAATTTTAGTATAGTAATTCTGTTATATACTTATTTAAATAAAACATAATTAGATAAAGATCTATTCATCATAGGGAAACTGTACTAACCGTGATGATCATTAAGATGAATCATGATAAATCATGGGGAAAAGCAGTCCCAACCATCTGCTATTTACGGATGAGTCTTCCCGTTTAGATGAGCATAAAAGAAGCTGGAAGAAAAGGAGGAGGTCCTTCACAGTAGCTATAAAGGAGGCAGGCTCCAGAGGGTGGGGCAGAGTTTAACTTTTTGCACATACAGCTTTGGATTTTAAACTAGTTTAAAATGACTTAATACTTTGATAATTTAGCATCTTGAAAATAAAATTCAAATATCATAGTCAAAATGAAGTATGCATACCTATATTTCAGGACACAAGGTTTATTCTAAACATTTTTAGGGCATCGGCTCTATCTTTATTACCTCTTTTTCTTTCCCTCTGTCCCCCATAAAAAGTAGAAATTTTTCCCACCCAGCAGTGTGTGTTCCCATGAAATCCAGGTCAGGGTAGGGAAGGAGTATCTGGGGAATTTTCAGTGTGGAGGTGGGCCGACAAGGCCCTAAGCACACGTGTCTGAAAACTCCGAAAGGATGTTGCAAACCACTTCCTAGAGGCTCAGCTCAGGGGACAGACACAGCTTTACAGGTGAGGTAAAGAAAACTTCACATTTGCTTTCCTTGTGCGTCGTCGGGCACTGGCTGTGATCACAGAAGCCAGAAATCCTCACGCCCTAAATAGCTTCAGAATTATTTTAGGAAAGTAGTGGGCTATTTTTTTGCTCAATTTTGGCTGCACATTAGAATCAACTGAAGAACAAATAAAAAAAATACTGTGCTCGAGCTGATTGAATTGAAATCTTGGACTTAGGAATTGATTCTCCTGTGCTAGTATTTTCTAAAGCTCCTCAGGTGATTCTGAAGCACAGTGATTCTGAGCACTGTTAATAGGGTAAGGTCCTCAAGCCTGATGCTGGGTGGTAAGTTAATCCGTGCCTCGCCTCAGCCAGGCAGCCCACGGAGAAGATAAAACGATTACATTATCTCTGAGAAGAAAATTTTAAATCTGAATCTTTATATCCACAGCTGGATTTTTTTCTTTCCACACTATTTTAATAGCTTTATTAAAGTATAATTTGCATATCATACATTTATGCATTTTAAATACATAGTTTGATAAATTTTTAATACCTTTATGCAGTTGTACAACCAGCACCACAATCATGTTTCAGAATACTTTCATCATCCCCCCAAAAGTTCGGTCTGTACCCACATACCCCATGTGAAACAGTGATTTGCTTTTTGTTGGTATGGTTTTACTTTTCCTAGAAGTTTTGTATTGTAATGATACTCTCCTAGTCTTTGGCATCTGTTTTTAAATGCTGCCACACTGTTGCATTTAAGTGAAGGTTTTATTTTTGTACTACTGAGTAGTAGTCCACACATTTATTCCTTCTCCAGTTGTGAGGCACTCAGGCTGTGTCCGGTTTGGGGCCGTCAGGAAAAGCTGCTAAAACCCTTCACAAACAAGTCTTTATCTGGATATATGTTTTCATTGTTTTATCAAGTACAAATAGTGCCTGAGTTACAAACATTTGACTGACCTATGTACTCAACTCACCCTTAACAGAGGCTATTACTGGTAATAGGTAAATACACCTGTTCCAACTTAACATACAAATTCACTTTAAGGGCAAACCTGCAGACCCTATCTTGTTTGCAACCCGAGAACTGCCTGCAGATACTTTAAGAGCAGACTCACTAATCTGCATAGAAAGTATATGCTTCACTTTCAAAAAAGTGCCCAATTTTTTTCTGCAAATTTTACAAGCAAAGGAATTAACTGATCTTTTGTTTCAGAATATCTTTTTTTTTTTTTTTTTTAGAATAGTGAAGAGCCTGGAGAGAGCTGGGAGCAAGTTTGTTTCTTGTCTAATATAATTAAGATAACATTTCCTTCTGAGGCAAAAGTCAGGTGAATCACAGAAGATTCAGAATCCCTAGACTCTGAGCTTCTCGGACGTGGTAAAAGTCCACTGCTTTCAGAGCACCCTCCTGGTCTCACCCTGTGCATAGGGGTCCAGGGACTAGTCCAATACTCTGGCTCTGGCTACTATTGCTAAGTAATAAGCTGTTCTTTGTCTCGGAGTCAAGAATCCTGGTCTTCTGCCAATATCCATAACCGTGGAAGCTAACTGGCTAGCTTACATGTGCAGGTGGCATAAAATCTCAGACTTTTTGGAGTTCTTCACAGAGAGTTCCAGTTTTCCTTCTCTTCATCAACCCTTGGTGTCACAGGTCACCTCTGACACTTCTTGCCAGGAACCAGCTTAACTAGGTTCCGGATGCGGACCGCTAAGTTACCTTGCTCAGGTACAGTTTCTCTTAGGTGCCTGAAGGCTGTCTACTTTAGCTGGAGAGAGAGAGTGTGTGAGTCTTAGAGTAAAGGAGTCTTCTTAGAATAGATCTCAGTCTTTAGCAGAGCTTGATGATCTTCAGCAGAGACGCCGTGCTGGCGTTCTGCAGGCAGGAGAGGAGACAGAGTCAGAGTCAGCAGATCTGTGATAGAATGTGCATGCTCTTTGACTACCTGCTCCTCCAGCCTAATATAAGGCTGATCTTGCGCCTCTCAACACCACAGGTGTAGAGACTGCCAGTTCACCACTGCTCTCATCTCGCGAGCTCTCGTGCTTGTTAGGAGACCTAAATCCCTCTCCATGCCCTTTCCACCCAGGTGTTCCATTATTGAGCTATACAGGCATTTCTTAAAACTCTCACTCCTCTTAGCCATAGGCTATATGGGCTGCAAAACCTTGGTATGTTCATTTCAACCATTATAGTAGGTGTGGTTTTAATTCACATTTCCCCAATGACTAATGACACTGGGCGTTTTTTCATGAGTTTATTGCCATCCAAATATTCTCTTTGGTGATGTGTCTATTCAAATCTTTGCCCCCATTTTATATTGGATTGTTTGTTTTCTTATCACTGAGATAGAAGGATTCTTTATATATTCTAAACACAAGACTTTTATCAGATACATAATTTGTTAATCTGTGGTTTTTGTTTTCATTTTCTTAATGGTGCTTTCCAAAGAACAAAAGTTTTTAATTTTGATGAAGTCATATTTATTGATACTTTTCTTTATGGAGCATGTTTTTGTTGTCCTATTTAAGAAACATTTGCCTAAGCCAAAATCAGAGAGATATTTATATTTTCCTATATTTATATTTTCTTCAGAAGTTTTATACTTATATATACTTTTACATTTAGGTGCCTGAGCCATTTTAAGTTTTGTACATACAAACAACCTATGGAATCACCACCAAGTATTGAAAAGAGCATTTTTTCCTAATGAGTTATCTTCTTAGCAATAAAAAATTGATTCTATTTCTGTACTCTGTGATGTTTCATTTATCTCCTTGTGGACTTATATGCCAGTTATCACACTGTCTTGATTAATGTAATTTTGTAGTAGGTTTTAAAATCAAATTGCTAAATTTCCCTTTTTGTTTCTTTTTCCAAACGGTTTTATCTGCTGTTGATTCTTTGCATGCTATTCTAACAGAAGTAGCAATAAGTTAATTCAAGACATTCAAGTAGCAATAAGTTAATTCAAGGTTGGAGTTAAAATAGGAACGAATTCAAAGAGGTTAAATATACAGAGAGTATCGTGGGGGTTAGGAAATACATCTGCATGACTCCGGTTTGCACACACTCTGTGACTTATTTGCCAATTGTCACATCAGTGAAGAGGAATCTGGTTTTTTGGTCTGACCTCAGAATAATGTCATCTTTTATTTCTGATATTTTAGGTCACTTTAATAAGTTAATAACTATGGCCATTCAGTCTTAACAGCAACATGAAAAATTATCATGTTTTCTTGAAATATCTTCATATACTATGTGCAAAAAATTAAGTCAGTCTCAGAGATTCATTGAAGAGCTATACCAGATAATCATTTCCAAAATAGACTGATGGATAAAGGCTTTGGACACCAGACACGTTTCACACTGCACCCGAAGAGTGAATTATGATTTCCAGGAATCTTGTAAGTCCAGAAACAAAGGTCTCAAAAAACAGATCCAGAAGAACAGGAATTAATTACACAGAACCAAACGCACTAACAAGGTGAATTTAATTGTGGTTACTTCTTTTGGCACGCTGCTGGTATGAATTCTAGAATAGAAATCTATTTTCTGCTAAACCTTTAAGGAAGCCTTTCTCTTTCTTATTAATTTATCTCTAACCTTCAATTTAGTAGACTATGCTTTTGCAAATTGAAATTAAACGTTTTAAAATGATATCAAATTTTCACTACCTCTCAAAATTCAAGAGCAGATGATTTTACTGACCCTTTTTAGTACTTATGAAAATGCATTTCGTAAGCTCAATAAGAACACATCTTCCTTTTTATTAGGACATATTTGACAAATTGGCAGTGCAACAAAGGTTATAATAGTGAAATATACTTGATAGTAAATTCCCAACAAGGAATAAATGTTTCACTTCACATATAGAACTAATACCCACAACATTCTCACAACAGACTGGAACAGGACCTGTTATATGACTTGCAAAGTCCCAGTCTCACAAGTGATCAGAAAAGGCACTTCATGATAGACCAGCGATCTTGGAATATTTGGGTGATCCTGAAGATAGAAAAATTCACCCGAATTTATAGGCATTGCAAAATATCTTCCATAAAACGATTTTTGTCCTTTGTTTTCTTGACTCAAAGAGAAATTTAAAAGCCTAATTGTATATTCTTCTGAAATTTCCAGGCAAAAATTAATTTTCTAACCTTTATTTGATCACTCCTGTATGCTCATTGAGGTTTATGCTAATTAACAGTTTTCAGTGTACTTATGTAAACAATCAGGCCAAATCCTAGGATGCCAGACATGTTTGTGATTTGGGATATTATTTGGAGATTACTTATTCTCATAAGAGAGGGGCACTTAAAGAAAAATTATCCAGAATTTAGAAATAAGCCATGGGTAGAGCAGTATATCTTTTCAATGCCAAACTGGGACATTGAGAGATGGACCCAAGAAATATTTCCTTATGTAAGGGAATCAGTAATTCTACTTTTCATTTAAATGATTATCTACTGCTGATTAAAGAACCAGACTACGTGATTTTGCATGTTAACTGGGTATCTGTGTCTGGTATTTTCTTTCCATGGAAAATACAGCCTCCCCCTCAATCATGCCTTTGTTGCTCTATGTGATATTAAATAGTTTTGTATCTAACTGACAAGCTTATTCAGTATTATTTTCCCAATGACAATATAGCTCTTGTAACTTTGAACCAACTTAGTCTTTCTGCTAATTTCCTCGCTAAGGAGCTAAATAAATTTTTGACAGCTAGATTGTCATGGCTATTCACAAGCATAATTATAGCAACTGCAGCCTGGAACTCTGGGGCTCAAGCAATCCTCTTGCCTCAGCTTCTGGAGTAACTTGGTCTACAGACAAGCACCACTGTGCCTGGCTGGTAATCAATCTTGTTTAACAATTGAAAAAATATATTCTAACATGGCCATGACACGAATCTGTTTAAGAACCCTTGTTCTAGCTAATTAGGGAAATTGTAGAAGTCTATGAAACTGATAACCAAATTGAATTCATTAATTCATTCAACCAGACAGTAAAAATACATTTATTAACATCTACCATGCACAAGGCTCTCTCCTAGACATTACAGATAAATATGGCAAACCACTTCCCTGCCTTAAAAAAACTGGTATTCACTTGAAGAGGTATATGGCAAAGAAAAATAAATATAAATTAAATTTTTAAAAAGTAAAGCAAATAAGTATGATGGCAAATACACATTTGGGGGCAAAGTCTACCACCTTACTTATACTAATGTTGTAGGTGGCCTTTAATAAAGACCTTAGGAGAGTTAAGAGAGCAAGCTATTTGACTATCCGGAAGAAGAATGATCTAAAACACTAATTCTCAAACGTTTTAATTTCAGTATGCCTCCTATTTAAGCTCTTGATTTATTAAGAGAAAACATTGGTGATATGAACTTGTGTACCCCTAACTCTTATAAGTTAAACTGCCAAATTTCAAAAATATTTACTAATTTGTTATAAATAACAATAATAACCAAATACATAAATACATTAATAGAATTGTGAAAATAATTAAATATATTTCAAAAAAATACATAATAGGAAGGAAGATTGCTTGAGTGTAGGAGTTTGAAGTTGATTGCATCCCTATAGTCTGGTTGACAGCAAGACTCTGTCTCAAAAAAGAAAGAAAAGCCATAGGGAGAAAAAGAAAAATAGCATTCTTACACATTTTCCCAACTCTTTTTTTTTTTCCTTTTAAACATTGTTTTTTATTTCAACATTTTTAGTGTATACAATTGCCATTTTGTTACATGGATATATTGCATAGCAGTGAGATATGGACTTTTAGTGTATCTGTTACTTGAATAATGTACCTTGTACTGAATAGGTAATTTTTCATCCTCACACCCTTCTTACTCTCCCACCTTTGGAATTCTCTGTGTCTGTTATTCCACTCTGTACAACTATGTATACATAGCTTAGCTCCCACTTATAAGTAAGAACATGCAGTATTTGATCTTCTATTCCTGAGTTACTTCACTTCGGATAATACCCTCCAATTCCATCTAATTAGCTGCAAAAGACATCATTTAATTATTTTTCATGGCCAAGTGTATTCCATGGTATATTTATAGCACATTTAGTATGTATGCATACTTAGGACAGTTAAATCAACTTACATTGATTCCATATGTTTGCTATTGTGAATTGTGTTGTGATAAATACACTAATACATTTCTTTTATATATAATGTCTTCTTTTCTTTGGATTGATATCCAATAGTGGGATAGCTGAATTGAATGATAGCTCAATTTTTAGTTCTTTGAGAACTCTCCATACTGTTTTCCATTGAGGTTGTACTAATTTACATTCCTACTGACAGTACTTAAGATTCCCTTTTCATCTCTTCTGCACCAACATCTATTGTTCTTTTGCTTTTCAATAATGGCCTTTCAGACTAGAGTAAGGTGGTATCTCACTGTGGTTTTAGTTTGCATTTCTCTGATGATTAGTGATATTGAACATATTTTCGTACGTTTTGTTAGCCTTTTGTCTATCTGCTTTTGAAAAATTCCTGTTCATGTTTAATCACTTTTTCTATTTTTTTTTAATTTTCAGTTTGATATGAGGGTAAAAATGTTTAGGTTACATTGTTTTCATGTCTAAGGTCAAGGTCAAGTTGTAGTTGAGCCTTTCACCCAGGGGGTGTGGTGAACACCCTCACATTGTGCACATTAGGTGAGATCCCACCAACCACCCTGCCTCCTCTCCGCTCCACTTGCCCTTCCTCTGCCCTCCGTGTTGCTTGACTATACTTGTGTTTTTCTTTCATGTAGTTGTTTATATATTGGTTTCATATTAGTATTGAGTGCATTGGGTACTTCCCCCCCCATTCTTGTGATACTTTACTAAGAAGAATGTGTTTCAACTTCAACCAGGTAAACATAAAAGATGTAACGTCTCCATCTTTTCTTGTGGTTTGCCCAATTTTAAATGGGGTTATTTGGCAGGGTTTTGGCTTAGTTATTTGGCTCAGCTGGTAGTTCACACTTATAATCCTAACACTCTGAATTGCTTGAGCTCTGGAGTTGAAGACCAGCCTGAATAAGAGCAAGACTTCATCTCTACTAAAAATAGAAAATAACTATCAGTGCACACCTGTAGCTACAGCTAATCAGGAGACTAAGGCAAGAAGATCGTTTGAACCCAAGAGTTTGAAGTTGCTATGAGCTATGACACCATGCGCTCTATCCAAGGTGACAGAGTGAGACTTTGTCTCAAAAAAGGGTGGTGGAGGGAGAATTCATTTAAGAATGCTCTTCAAGCCTTCCGATCACTTACCTAATATTTTTAATTTTCAGTTACAAAAGTTTTACATCTACACTATATGATCAGTCTGTTAGCCACAGCAAGTGAATTTTGTAATCCTTTGATATTCTTTGTCTTAAAAATAATGAAATTACAGGTTTTTGATAATTCAATTAGGCACTTTCATCTTTCAATAAGCTTACAGAAAAAGGGCTTGCAAAAATAATTTTTTTTTTCACACTTGCTGAGTGAAGCAATACTATTTTCTGGATTCCCTTTTCACTGAAATCGAGTTTATCCAAAAGAGTTTTTCAAAAAGCTCAGAAAGTAACATTTTACAACATACACCTGGTATATATTCACAGTGATAGTTAATATGCTAAAGCTTCTCAAATACATAGTTTAACATGAAATGTGTTACAAATTTATGAATATTTTGTATGAAACTGATATGTATAAAAGGAAATACATTAGGAAAATTTTTTTTATTCTTTTGTTTTTTATTTTTTTAATTAAATCATAACTATTTACATTAATGCATTTATGGGGTACAATGTGCTGATTTTATATATATAATTTGGAATGTTTACATCAAACTGGTTAACATAGCCTTCACCTCACTCACTTAATTATTAAGACATTTATACTCTACACTTAATAGGTTTGACATGTACCCTTACAATATGCATCTTAAGTGTGGCCCCGCCATTTACCCTCCCTCCATCCAACCTCCCCTCTCTCCACCCTTCCCCCTCCTCTTCCCTCGTTCGTCTTGGGCTATAGCTGTGTTTTATCTTTCATCTGAAAGTGTGGGTGATTTTAAATTGGTTTCCTAATAGTACTGAGTACATTGGATACTTTTTCTTCCATTCTTGAGATACTTTGATAAAAAGAATATGTTCCAGCTCCATCCATGTAAACATAAAAAAGTGAGGTCTCCATCTTTTTTTAAGGTTGCATAATACTCTGTGGTATACACATACTACAATTTATTAATCCATTCATGGATTGATGCAGACTTACTACATTACCCAGGCCAAGAGAACTCTATGGGTGATCAATCTCAATCTCACTATAACATTGAATTGCTGGGCTCCAGGATCCTTTTGCCTCAGCCTTCCTGGTAGCTGAGACTACAGGCACATGCTAGCTTCACTACACCCAGCTTCATTACATTCTCTTTTACTTTAGGATTGTCATAAAGTGAAAATTTGAAATTAATTAAAAGATTATTTCAACATTATAATAAAATACTGTTTCACTATAAATTATTAAAGTGTTGACTAAAAGAATATCTCATGATGTAAGATAATACTTTTACTGTGAAAGTTGATCATCCAAATTGGATCATTCTTGTCATACCCAACTAAATCAGGGTTCAGAGACCAGAGTGAAAAAGCATTCTGGCATATATCCTTCCTCTAGAAATGTTATTCTCTGAAACTATATGTTGTAACCCAACTCTAGTTTTATCTGTAGCTGCTGAGATAAAAAGCTGCAACTCCGGGACTAATTTCACCCATTGCTATCGCTCACTAATTGGATCTCGCTGGCTCCTCTCAGCTCCACTAATTATCAGTGATCTTTCTTGGAATCACATGCAATATTCCTCTTTTTAAAGAAAACCCAAACTTCTCTGTGTTTTCAGACATTCTGAGACTTCATGTATTTTTACCAAATAAAATATTAAATTTAGAGATTCATTTCCACATTCTTATTTTGACTTTGACACTACTATAATAAGTGGGATATAAAAAACTATATTATACTTGGAAAATATGTACCAATGAATTAATAGTTCATAACGTTACATAATTTTTCCTTTTTAAAAAAATCTACATTTTTGCCTAAGGCTCTAATATTCAGAAATATATAATAATCATATACATTTTAAAAATTTACTACTGCTTCATTTATTCTCTAACAGAATTAATACCATACAAAAATTTCTTGGTAACAAAGCTGAGAATACTTTTGTGTATGCATTTGATACTAGAATATAAGAAAACACAAGCCTGTATAGCTAATTTTTTAGCTATGGTTTCTTTGAAAATATATTACACATTAGTTTGGTAATTTTCAATTTTTTTTCATTCTTATTGTAAAATGAATAACTGGCTTTAAAAAAATAACTTGTTAGGTAATCAATATTATTCCTATTTGGAAACAAGATGCTTGAACCAACTGAGGTGCTAAGTTTGAAAATTCTGTACACAGAGAAAGAATTTTGAGAAATTTAATTTGGGTGAATACTGGTTTTGAATGAAATTATGTTAATTTATCAAACATGCACGTACATTAATTTATTAAATATGATTAAGGAACATAAGAAATGATACTTTCCCCAACTGTAAAATGGCAACAATAATAGCATTTATTAGAAAGTTGTTAAGGGAAGTGAGACAGTATGTAAAGCTATTAGTGTAGTGGTTAACAATGTTAATATTATTATTTTTATCATCATCATATTATTATTATTTGTCAACCAATCATAGGATTGGGTAGAATCAGAGGGTTCACTGGGGGATTAAATGAGATAATATTTATAAATCTCTTAGCATAGTTTCAGGCTCTTATAATAATAATAATACCAATAGCAATTTACTTCCAACATTACTGTTCTTCAGGTACAGTTTGATTAATAGTGCCTCAATCTACAGATTCTTTTAACATTTATCTCTTTTATCTCTTTTAACATTTATCTCTTTTTATGCCATAAAAGAGATAGCAAATGCTCTTGCTATTAATTGGCCTGAAAATGACTGTGTATCCTTCATGTGACAGTATCTGGTAATTATGTTGTGAGAGGAAAAATAATGTGTTTAACATTTAGCAAAGTATTTCCAAAAGTACAGAATGACTGAGATCTCAGCTTATATAAAAATGTATTTAGAAATCTACATTTGAAGGTAGACATTTTTACTTTTTAAATGGTATCTGCATTAGCCTACTGAAAGAAGTCTCTGCAGCTAAATTAAAAGAAATATAAAGTCTGATTTGTATAATATATTTAAAATCTTATTTTTTTTAGTAATGTTAAGGGTCTAAAAAGATATCAGAAATAAATAAACAAAGATGGATAATTCAAATATTGGCAGATTTTATCTGGAAGAATTCTTAAGTGTCATTGGAGAATTTGTGTCTGCTCCATTAGTGATTATAATTGCCATTATTAACCAAGCAAGTTTATATCCTATGAAAAAGATAACCCTGCATGATTTTAAATTTGGCAATAAAAAATTCTATTAAAGATTGACAGACTATAATGTAATTAAGATCTAAATTACATTACATGTAATTTCAAGTGCTTCATGTTAATAACATATAAGATTTTTTTCTGATGCTTTTATTTTTGACCTTTAATTTTTTTCCTTACAACACAAATCTTGTCAACAACCAACCTAATTCTTCCATGGCACACTTGGTGGAAAACATTAGCTAACTGACTGTATTTCAATGCGATCATCATAATTAAACTAATGTGTAACATCTGAAAGATAAAATGAGATGCACAGTATTAAACAATTATTATAGCTAACACATAGAGCATTTAATATGTGTTAGTTGCTGTTCTACATGCTTTATATGTAGCAATTTATTTATCCATTTAAGTCACCCTGTGATGGATGTACAAGTTATTTCAAGGCTACCTCTCTTACAAGTGTGAAAGCCAAGAAATTCTGAAAACTTTGTTTTTCCCCCCACAGGCAGAAATTTGACCTGAATTTATATTCTTGAATTATCCCTCTTTATTTGACTATTTATTTTGCTGCAGCTATTTTAATATTTTAATATGCTGCCTAAGACCCTGCAGTGACTATTATGTAAATGTATAGTATGTGCACTGAATTACTTTCTAAAATCCCAGCCGTTCTGAATCCTGAAACATCCTCAGACCCAAGGTTTTTGGAAAATAAGTTATATGCACATCATGCTTATTTTACAGATGAGTAAACTAAGGGACAGAGAAGGTAAATAATTCTGCAATGTCACACACATAGTAAATATTGAAATGTGATTCACTTTCACGTAAACATTTAATATGGTTTTACGTAGTTCTCTTATTTTCCTTCCATTTTTCTTAACTCCATAATCTCAAAAATGGAATGTTGAATATAACCTCTATACATATTAGTGTTATTTAAAAAAAAAAAAATCCTAGAAAGGCTTAAAGCTTACTGCTTCCAATGTTGCTAACTAAAAAACAAAATAAAACACTGTGAATTACTACATAATAATCAGTCTGAAACGTGGAATTACAGAGCAAGCAACATGTTCAAAGGGCTTAAATAGATATGTCTTGATTGAAATTTTATACATGGAATTTCCAGTGATATCCATATAGTAGCTTGGGAAGGATGTTGGGAAATTGAGTTTCTATTTCTAGGTTAGAAAGCAAATTGTGATATGACCTTGAATAAATGATATTTTACTTCATACCTTTCTATTTCTAAATTCTAAATTATACTTAGAATTCTGTTTTCATGAATTCTAAGTGGAAGAAATGTACATGAGTAGAGTTAATTGAGCCATTTTTAGGAAGGCCTAAAAATACTATTTATTATTATTTCAGTATTTAGTCCTAGAGTTGTATGTCCCAGTTTCATTTTATCAGAAGCCAAATTTGTGTTTGTTACCTGCAGTGTATCCCAAGTTACATTTAAGCTAGTTCTCAAAGTCTTTAATAGCATTTTTTAAGGCATGATTAAATAATTAAATAATAATTATGTAATCACAACTCCAAACACTCCAAACACAGATTCCATCTTTAATGAAACTGTACATGTGTAAGTTAATAATTAAACCTTGTTCCTATCACAATCCATATAAGTCATTATTTCAGTTAACCATTGGGACAACAGAATATTAAATACTGATCAACTATTTCAACCAACAGCAAAGAACAATTATCACCTTTTGCGATAGATTAGTGGTTCCTAATTTCCTAGAACGGTCTATTTTCTATATTCTTTATAAAAGGGTTGGAAGTATGGGTATGACTCAGGTGGATGACCCATTCTTTGGGACATTAATATAAAAACATCCCTATGAAATCAAATAATGTGGATAAGCCTTCAGAGTTGTGACAGAGCATATGCCAGCTTAAAAATATAATTATGTCCAGAATTACAAACCACAATTATTCATATTATGGAATATATATCTCAAAATATTTTTGAGGGCTAGCCAGAGCTTGCTCTGAATCATATGCCACTGCTCCGATTCAAATCTTAGATTTTTTTTTTTAGTCAGCTAATAAAGGATTGAAAAAATAAATTTTTCTAGAAAAGCAGTTTGCAAGAATGTAATGAACGAATTTAGCAGTAGTCTGTTGCATTTTATTAACAAAAATATTGTGAATTTCTATAACATAAGATGATATATTGACACTACACCAAATTTTATAGAGATCAGAACAAAAGAAATGCAGGCTACTCTTCTCAGCATGCAAACATAAAATGCAAGTCATACAATAATACCAAAGCTTTTAAAAGGAATTAAACTTTTTAATCTACATTTAAAAGTACATACATTAATCTAAAAACCTATGGCCATGGTAATTAAGCAGAATTTCCAAAAGATGTTTTCCTAAGCATGGAAAGAGAGAGTACGTAGCTTTAAAGATGCACTTAACTTTCTCCACTGCTGTGAACGATTTGAAGATACTCAGAGGTAAATCCAACAATCTCAACATTTTTCAACCCAAGCCGTTTCTTTTACTAGTTTCTCTATTTCTGTTGTAATAAAATTATGCACATGCATATATTATGTAACAAAAGATTAAATATTGGAGGTTCCAGTAAAAGAAATTTGGAGGAGGAAAAATGGAGGTTATCTATAACCCAAGATCAAATTAGTCTTTCCCTAATTCTTATTTCATTCACTCACAGCCAGAAATATGCTTACTGCCTAGGTGGATTCCTTCAGCAGCTACAGCCTTAGTCATTTTTTTGGCTATGGATACAACTCACATATCACATCAAAACTTAAATTCATTGAATGTCAAGTCTATGGTGTGCCTTAATTTACAAAAGGTCTAGAGTTATTAAAACACCTAACACAATCACAATACTTACTTCATACTCAGCAAATTTAAGTCAGTTGTCGTGAACAAAATTATGCTCCCAGAATGCAGTAGTTACTGGCAAAGACAGTATCTACCAACTCTGCAATAGAAACTCATGGATCTGTAGAAAGGAGGACTAGTTGCTGGCGCAACTTGACCCAAATTAATAACACCCACTCAGTCCATTTGCATGGAAGCCGGGGGGGCTGACACCAGTACGTACTCTGCAAGGAGAGACAGGGTGGACATAATTTTAATGTGCATATTAAAGTCTAAAGTCTGAAATCACAAGTTCTGATCACACCAACGCCTGTGTGCCCTTTCAAATTTCATTCCTGTTTTATTTCTTGAACTGATGCATGCAGCTCAAATTTTTGTGCATTCCCCTTAATACAGGCCTCTTCCCTGATCTATCTCCATCTCTCTCCACTCTTCAATACAGCCTATTCCGCTTGCAACTCAAGTCTTCTTCTTAAACTTAACATTTAGGTATCACTCTCTCTCTCCTGGGTAGAAAAAGTGGAAAAGGCTCACGTATAACCACCATGTCTCCTTCACACGGAATGGAAGAGAGAAATGTTAGCCCCCATCTATAATGATACTATGCATACATATATTCTGTAACTGACTTTCAGATTTATAAATACACAAGCTTTCTTCCCTTTGTAATTTTCCTCATGCTATCTTCATTTCTAATCTTAAAGACTTTTCTTAGATGTTATTTCGCCCATGAAAACTGATTGCTTCAACAAAAATCTTTCTTCAAAGCCCTGTCTGATGCTTTGTGTAGTATAAAGATTAATCAATCACTGTTGCCTGTGATTCCATTTCCATTATTTAACCCATTTACAGTATTTAAATAATACTCGGGTTTTACTGTAGATCGTATAAATCTTTCACCTTTTATAATATTTAAATCTATAGGGGCTGGGCCCAAAAATGTGCATTGTAAGAAGCTCCTTCGGTGATTCTTTGCTGCATTAAAGTCTCAACCTTTTGTTTTATACCTGATTGTCACTAACTATTGTTGCCCTATTATGTCATGATTGGCATTTACCCCTCTGTAAAAACTAAAAAAAAAAAAAAAGAAAGAAAGAAAAGAAAGAAAGAAAAAGTAAGTTCAGGGCTTCCTAAGCATCTCCTAGTGCTTAGGAGAATGTCTGGTCTGCCTTGACTGCAAGGTAAGAGAAGCAATTACCCAGTAGTTTCCTTCAGCTCACAAAGGTACCAAGAGGGATGACACAGTGACATGTTCTTACAGTTCTGGGTCCCACAAGATTTGGAAAGCTGATTCTTACAGTGACACTGCTGGGATTCCATCATTATTTAAAAGATCTTACAAGAACAAGCAGTGAACTTCCACTTAAGAACATGTTTATAAATATCACAATCTCAAGTTCATAAGATAAATTGTTTTATGAAAAACACCTCCTAAAGTTGTGGGTGCAGAAGGTTATTTCAGCACCCAGGTGTCTGGAAAGCCCACCCCCCCATAACATGGACTGAATTTTAAATCAATCGACCATTCAATCAAGGTAAGTCTTTGCCTGTTTCATCATTAAAACGAATTTTAAAATCATATAACAGATTACTAAGTTGAAATTATTTCACAGAAAGCTCTGCATCCTTAATTTCAAAACATTTTATTTTATACAAATTTCATATGATACTAAAGCATTATATGATTGACCATGTTTCCCAAATAGAAGGTTACTTCAGTTCTTCAGGCAGCCTTCCTTCAGAGGCTAATAAATAAGAAACATGTCATATTTTGTACAACATATTAAAAAAATTTCTTTTACAAGATAAAAGTATTTGGACATTTTATATACAGTTTAGCAATTCAGTTTGTTGGCAAACTTAATTCACTGTCAGAAGTTACCCATTATACATATAAAAGAACTCAAGACACAACAGACATTTTAAACTATAGGCACAAAATGTCTGATTTAATTTTTTTCTTGTATTTTTTGAAGAAGATACTCCATCTGTAAATTCAAGTTTGGCTGACCGTTTTTGGTCTTTTTGCTTAATATTTTGAACACTTCCATTTTCTTCTTTTTGTAACGCCTTTGAGCTTCTTCTCTCTCCTGTTTTCTCCTCTCAAATTCCTGAAATTATTAATAGTTATAGATTTCATTAGTAACAAAATAGATACAGGTTTAGAAATTCTTTTGAAGTAGCTCTCCCCAAGCAAACACTGTAATGATTGTTTCTTATAGTCTGCAAAGTGTGAATTCTTTCCCGTAATTGAAACAGTATATCCTCTTTTCCTTCACGCTATGATACATGTCATAACAGAGAATAACGTGAAGTTATTAAACAATTTTAATCATTTGTATGCAATAAAAACTAGAATGCAGAAAATACATATGTTGTAAATATATACTTTGTATATAATGATGTCATCATGTTAATTAAATCTACTGAAATGTTAGAAGGGCTTTTAGAGGTTATCTAGTCTAATTTTCCATATAACACTAACATTTCCATATAACATTTCTAGAAAAATTTTTTTTTTAATTTTCCATTTGAATAATTGGTAAGTTTAATTCAAAAAACACTTGATAACTACTTACTGTATATGGGCAAAGCCTTCTGCCAGGCATGATGACTTTGACCACTTCAGAACTATCATGCTCATTTGATTTGCTAAGATAAACACTGAAGTTTGTTTGAGTATAAAGAAAAATAACTCAAAGTTAAATACAGATCTGAAAAGCACCACTTGAAATGCACTACAATATTCTTACCAAATATTATATAAGTTAAATGGAAATTCTTAAATAATATAATATGTGTACTGTTCTTCAAACATCCCTATGACACATGGCCTCAAAATGACACAGACTTACGTCTGCATGGTCACTTATAATTTTAAAAGTAACATATAAGTTTAATTTTTAAATTTTAAAAAGTTTTCATATACACTGTATGTGAAATCAGAGCACAGTTCAATCTTTCAAAACTTTATATGATAGATTATGTTGATTTTACACAGAGGAGCTGATGCTCAGTGATACTGACAGTGACTTCCTCAAGATTCCAAGCAACTGACAGAGCTGAGTCTCATGCACAGATACAGTGGAACATCTGTAAGTTGACCGCCCAAGGGACTATAACAAACTTGGTCAACATAAGGAACCAGGCTTGCTGTACTGATACCATATGATGCATGTCCAGTCTACGGAAATTAGGTCAACTTTAAAGAGTTGATCAATATGTGGTGTTGGTCTATGAAGAATCCTCCAGCTATGGAGGATCTACTGTCTTTGAATTCAGGATCTCTGCAACTTTCCATGATGCTATACTATATCACTAAAATTATGTTCTCAGTGGTATATTTACTTATTTTAATAAATGCATAAAGATTTGTGAATTTAGCTATACTGTACCTTGTTTACCTCTAAGGAGTTTCTTTAAACAAAGTAAAAAGTAAAATTTAATATCTTTACCATCAGTTATAGATCCTTATTTCACTAATGTTCTTAACAACTTTGATTTCTCATGGGTAATAGTGTTGGCTTTTATTATATATTAACATTTAACATTTACAAGTTATAAGACATTGTTAATTGTAATGGTCACAAAGCCCTAGCTCTACATAAAGGGAATTTTTAAAAGATATGAAATGTTTGGTACTACAGCTTAACAATCCCTAAATACATTTCTCTGACATACTGTCTCAATGGCAGCAGAATCAAATGGCTAGAAAAGAGCATAATGTAACAAGCTATGCAACAAAGGTCTAGTATTCCAGAGAAATGTTTCTCATTCATCCCAGTCAGCACTAGTTTAAGAACAATCCTAAACATATTAGATGTTAAACTCCAAACAGACTTCTTGATTACACATATTCTAAAACCAAAACATGAGACAAATTATTTTACTGCCATATTTGAGGTATTTTTATTTTTATTTTTTTTTGAGACAGAGTCTCACTTTGTTGCCCTCGGTAGAGTGCGATGGCATCATAGCTCACAGCATCCTCAAACTCTTGGGCTTAAGCGATTTCTCTTGCCTTGGCCTCCCACGTAGCTGGGACTTCAGGCGCCTGCTACAACGACTAGCTATTTTTTGGTTGTAGTTATTGTTTGGCAGGCCTGAGCTGGATTCCAACCCACCAGGTCCAGTGTATGTGGCTGGTGTCCTAGTTGCTGAGCTACAGGCACCGAGCCACTGTACTATCCTTTCAAAACTATAAAGCTTCAATGCAAAAAACAAGAACTAGCCATAGTTTCTACAAAATGATAATTTTGCTCTGCTTAATTGGAAATAGTCTAATTCTGGTCTTCTGAATGATAATAGGGTAGCAGCATTTTGCTAAATTTGGCTAGTTTTTTTATTTATAGGTAAGACCAATTCTATGAGATTTTCTTCTAATATCTCTCTTCTGGCTTTTACTTGCTTCAGTGTAAGCTAATGAAAATCATTTGTATTTTTCCAAAGTTAGTGATTCTTAAATTTTACTATACATAAGAATTTCTTGAGGCATTTGTTAGAGGTACAAGTTCCCTGACCATACTAAAAAGCACTGTTCCACATGTTCATGTTATTAACCTGTGAGGAGTATGTTTAAAATCCTATTCTTTACCTACTAGCATTGCCTTAGATAATATAAACTAATCAAGGAATTTGAATATGATGCAATTCCCCACTTCTGCTCAGATCACTCATTCATTCATTGAATATTTAGAGCTAATACTATATTACCAACATCAAGAAGCACACTAGGCATGTAAATTTAAGAGGTATAAAAAAAACTAAAATATTTTAAAAGTAGAACTTACTTGTTTCTTAGCAGCACGCCTAGCTTGTACCTGTTCATATTCTTCTTGTGCTTTTTGATTTGATGTTTTTTTTTTCTTTAGATTAAAGGACCTTTATAAAATAAATTAAAACAAGTCACAAGGATTAAAAATGATGTAACCAAAATTATGGTGCAATTATGTGAAATATAGTACTGTTTACAGTAAAATCATATAATATGAATTAACTGTATGGGGGAGACAAAACAGGGAAAAAAGAGGACATTAAAGTTAATTACTATAGTAGAATGTCCAAATAAGATACTAAAAACATTTTTGCAGTTTTTAAGATTATAGTATAACTAAAAGGTGATAACGGAGATTCTCAGACAACTATTTCAACCAGGGAAAATATAGATTAAAAGGTCCTATGTTAAAAACAAAACAAAAGAAAGATGAAACCAATATATGAATGATAAAAGTCTGAAAGAGGTAGTAAACTGAATGATGTGATGGAAAGTATGTCTTTGTGAATTTTAATCTCAAAGTTTTTTGACCACCTTGTTGTTACTCCATTTCATCTACTTTAATTGTGAATCACCACACCGCTGACCTAGTCCCCACTTAGAACTGTTTTATCTTGAAGTATGTCTCACATCTATGAAAATGTTCCTCTTGCCAAGGCTAACCCAATCACTTGGGACCATCCAATTCCTCAGGACACCTGATTAATAATCTTCCTTTCCTCACCTCTTACTTTTCACTGTACTCACTCCATAATCACAGTATAACATATTTCAGTAGCTCTATTCTCAAAGTAAACAAATGTATAAGTTAGCCATTTCCAGATTCTACGTCCTCTTCTAATTACCAATCTTATTCCCTGACCGACTGTAGTCAAGTTTCTGGAAAGAAAAGTGAATAGACTGACTGCCATTTCTCATTCATGCCTTAACTTTTTTTTGTCTTATTTCTATTGTTACTATTCCTATCAGTGTCCATACCAAGACAATGATGACCTAGTTAAATATGATGATCAATGGACATTTTTTCAGTCCCTTTTAATTGACTATTCACTCTTACAATCCCAGTCCCTTAGTCTGGGTGACATTCCTCTCCCCTAATCCTGCCTGACTACTCCTGTGTAGTCTGTCAAGCTAGATCCTCTTCGCCTTCCTCACACTGAGTTTCTCACTAAGGTGTAGTTGCTTCCCCTCTTAGTTCCCTGTCTTTGGCCAGATTCGTGACCACATGTATGTATAGCCGATAGCTTAATCATGTTTATTTACTGAAAAATTTCCCTCCAAATTCACCAGTGATTGCCTAGTCCACAAATGCAAAAACTTGTTCTCAGTAGTGTTGTCCTTGAACTTTATAGTACAGTAGTTCCCCTTTCACTTTCCATAGATGAAGTTACCTACAGTCAGACACAGTCCAAATTATTAAATGGAAAAATACCAGAAATAAGTAATTCAAGAGTTTTGTACCATACACCATTCTGAATAACATGCGGTCTTGTGCTGCCCCATCTGGGATGTGAATCCTTCCTTTGTCCAGCATATCCAATCTGTATATGCTTCCATCCCATCGGTCACTTACTCGTCATCAGATTGACTGCCACAGTTGTGCAGCAGACTACACCACGATGTTTAAGTAACGCTTATTTTATTTAACAATGGCCCTAAACCACAAGAGTAAACAAAAGCCACAAATGTTTCCTTTTAAGTGAAAAAAATGAAAGTTGAAGTAAGTTTAAGTGAAAAAAAGGAAAGAAAAGAACCATTTGCTGAGGTTGCTAAGATTTATAGTAAGAACAAATCTTCCATTCAGAAATTTGCAAAGAAGAAAAAGAAATCCATGTTAGTTTTGCCATTTTGCCTCAAATTACAAAAATTATGGCTGTGGTGCATGATTTAAGATGGAAAACACATTAAATTTGTGGGTAGAAAATATCAACAGCAATGGCTTTAGCACTGAGAAGGTTTCAGGCATCCACTGGAGGTACTGAGAACACATCCCACACTAATGACAGAGGCACACTGCACTTCATAGCTGGCTGATCCCTACATGTCAAGGGGGCTTCCTCTGTGGGCTTAGCTGTCACTGTATTTTCCTCTTCCTTTAGTTTTGAGAAGTTTAATTAACTTTAAATGACTTTTTTCCTGTTTTAACTTTAAAATACAAAGTAATCTTTAAAAATGTTTTATTTTCTTGTCTCATGATTTAATCTTCCTTACTTCAATTATCACTGGGAATTACTCAAGTGTACATTTCTAGTGATAACCTTTTTTCTGAGCATTACACTCATTTAATATTAAATATAAAGAAAAAGACTAATTAAAAAAAAAGAACAAACTAAACTTCCAGTGTATCTGCCTTTATCTCTATGCTTTTCCTGGAGTTCTATTTCCTTTTGGTTTTACCACAAATAGTTTACAATTTTAAAAGACAAACTTTTAGTTAAGTAAAAAAATTATGATCTCAAGTAAAACATGGCTTCTTTTAAGTTTAGATTTTAGCTTTTTTGTTGTTGTTTACTTGAAGTACATACAGCAGTAACAGTTTTATAAAATAGCTCTTAAGAAACTAAAGTGTTATGGAGCTGTGCTTTTTTCTTTTTCTGAAACAGGATCTTGCTTTGCCGCCCAGGCTAGAGTGCAAATGGCATGATCACAGCTCACTGCAACCTCAAATTCCTGGGCTCAAGAAATCCTTCTACCTCAGCCTCCTAAGTAGCTGGTACTACAGACACAAGCCATCACATTTAGCTCATTTTTCTGGTTTTTTTGTGGATAAAGGGTCTCCTGAAATCTTGACCTCAAGCAATCCTGCTGCCGTGGGGCTCACAAAGTCCATGTGTTTTTTAATTCATTTTCAGTCTTCTGCAAAAAATGCACCTTAAAAAATATTAGTAGCAGCTGACACTCATGAGCACTAATCAAGTATCTTACACTTTTATAAGTGCCACATATAAATTAACACTGTCTTTAAAATAGTATCTTGAAACATTTTAGGAACCCCACAGTTTATAGGAATAATTCATTCTGGACTTGTGCAACATGGTGGCTCTGGAATATACACTTATTACAGTACTACTGTTTTCATTAGAGAACAATTGGATATCCAAAATGTCATGTCCAGTTCAGAAACTATGCTGTAGACCAGTGGTTTTCAACCTTCCTAATGCCATGGACCTTTAATACAGTTCCTGTAGGTCACGACCAACAGGTTGAGAACTGCTGTTGTAGACTTAAAAAACCTCCTTAAAAATATTTTAAATAAATATATAATGGAGGGCATTAACTATGGTGCAAGCAAGTTCATGTAAATGAGAGGCAGAAATCCAAATCTCGGATCTCTTAATTCCTATTCCATTACTTTTTCAATTAAAACTAAACTAGCCTACACTGGCTACTAAAGCTAAAAATAAAGCCTCCACAAAAATATGATCATCTCATTACACTAACTTTTAAAACTTATTAAAAGAAAAATTCCAATTCCTAGATAAATTGTCCTATGTTTTCATAAGATAAAGGATTTCAAAAGAAGAAAATACATACTTTACTGTTTTAATAGATTGTTTTTCTGACTGAGGCTGGTCAAAACTACAGTGATCTTGAGACAAAACCTGGTCAATGCTACCCTGTTCTTCAGGCAAAGGCTGGTCAACTTGTTTTTCTGACAAAGGCTGTTTGACTTTTCTTTGTTGCTTCTTGAGTCTTTCCTCTTCAGCTAAATAAAGATGTTTCAGATGATCTGGGTATTGATCTTTGAATTGGGATTCCTGTGATGTTTCAGCCTTCTTTTGTCTCCATAACAATTTCTTGTAATTTTGCTGAATCTTCAGTTTTCTTCGAAAAGCATAGCCTTGTCCTACATTAGGACAAAAAGTCAAGATTATTTTCATTGAAAGTAAGTTTAGTGAGAACTGATTACAAATGAAAATCATGTCACATCATCAAATTCAGATGCTGAGATTATTTCAAGTAACAAATTTAAACTGATAGACTGAAAATCAAGTTGGCCCTTTGCAAAAAGACCACAGTAACCATTAGTCATGCAGACAATCTCAAAGACTGTGCAAGAAAGAAGCTTAACAAAAAAACTGACAAGTTCTGACTGTTGCACAACCTGAATTTATAACTGTACTTACAAATCAAAACAGATTCTTTCACTCTTCTAAGAACACTTGATCTGGTTCTTAAAAAGAATACTTAAAAACAGAACACACCACATTTATTATTTTATCTTGGAGAAATGTAATACTTTACAACTGATTTTTCTAAAATGCTTCAGCATAAAAGAAAAAGAGAAGAGAATTAAGACTTTCTGAACAACCAGTAACGGAAGACTGAATTTATTCAACATTTATACATTCTAAGTGGGGAGGGACTTTACAAACAAAAGGACAAACATAAAGAAGAGGAAGAATAAGAGGAGTCTGGAGGGTTAAGATTTGCAACGTGTTCCCTTTCATTTTTGAGACAGTCTCACCCCGTTGCCCAAGGCTAGACTGCCGTGTTGTCACAGCTCTCAACAACCTCAAACTCCCGGGTCAAAAGATTCTCTGGCCTCAGCCTCCCCAGTAGTTAGGATTACAGGTGTGCGCCACCGCACGCAGCTAGTTTTTTCTATTTTCGTGGAGACGGGTCGTGCTCCAGTTCAGACTGGTGTTTAAGCCCAGAGCGCAACCAATCCAGCACCGTCGCCTTCCAGAGCGCTCGGCCAGGTGTGGGTCAGCGGGCTAACAGCTAACACTGTTCTCTCTGTGCTTTCTCTTAGCGCATGCTCAGATACACACAAAATACACTCAGAGGACCTGCAGTCATTCTCCGCTTGGTGTCACAGGGAAAATATAGAGGTTGAAAGGGTTCTGATGAAATAACGAGGTAAAGTCAGGGAAGACGTCGAAAGATTCAAAGCCAGCTAAAGACTGCCCTGTCTTCCTTTCCAGAGCTGCTCGACGCCCTCCGCTGCGGCGAGCTCAGGGGCAGGTTCTCTCGCCCCGAACAGAACCGGGTCTGTTTCTGAAATCCTCCTTCGCGCTGCGGCGAATCGCTTCGCACACACGAGGGCCTGCGACTTGCAAATGGTTGGCTTCCGACTTACCCTCGCGAATGCTCCCCATGAAGGCCTGCGAATAGTTGGGTCGCCATATCTTCTGTTTCACATTCTTATTTCTGAATCCTACCGAAAAATCCTCTTCGCCAAGGGTCCCCAAGCCCCCTTTCCGCCACCTCTGTGCGGGCCTCACAGGCGCCATTTCCACAAACCAATTCCGTCCTCGGAAAACACAACGGACGCTGCTAAAATACGCCATCAGACTAAAGCAATCGATCGCCTAACTAGAGTCCAGCTCGGACCTCTACTTATCCGGCCTGTGCTACTTTTGGTCGCGCCGTCGACTCACGGCCATGTTTGCGCCACCTACAGCCCGGGAGGGTGAGCGTCATGGCGGCTTCTGGCCCTCTCCCGGTGACCCCGGACCTGCCCACGCTGCGTGCCAAGTTCCAGGGACTCTTGGGGTTCCTGAGGGACGCCCTGTCCATTTCCAATGCACATACTGTGGACTTCTACACGGAGTCGGTGTGGAAGGAGCTGGTCGACTTACCGCCGGAGACGGTGCTGACGGTGCTGAGGAGGTCGGCGGCGGAGACGGAGGCCCAGCCCTCCGAGTCGCGCCTCCTAGTGGAAGCAGAGAAGTGGTCAGGTGAATGGCGGGACCGGCGGGGCGGGAGCGAGGCGGAGGGAAGGTCCGGGTCTGCGAAGCGCGCCCCCTGGTGGAAGCGCTGCGGAACCGAGTGAGCGGAGGGCCGAGGGGGGGCGGGGTGGGGCCGGGGTGGGGCGGGGCCTGGCGGGGCGGGGGCGGGGCCAGGCGGGGCAGGGAGGCCCGCCTGGAGACCGGGAGGGCGAGGTTAGCCACGGGGTGGGGTTGAGACGGTTTTGGGCATCGCTGTTTCATTTCTGGATGCGTATATATTTCCACAATTTAAAAGAAACGAGAAGCAAGGCAGGGGCGTTCATTCACTTAGTAATTCTGCAGTAATTGAGTCGCGGGAAACTGGGGGAGCTGTGCTGGCGCAGAATCTATAGATGAAAACATGGTAGAAGAGTATCAGTTAATAAAGATAATTTCAGGTGATTATAATGGCCAAATCGAACATAAAAACAGTACAATGTGATAGTGATTGTGTACGGAGGCTGTTAGGAGGTCAGGAACGTGCACGGGCACCAGCCTCCCGAGAGCTGCATTTCAGGCTTAGGGACTGCAGACCGCCCGAGGCTACAGCCGGACCGGGGGCTGCAGGTGTGGTCAGGAAGGTGAGCTGGGGCCAAGGGTGCTGGTCTTTCTAGGCCTGAGAAAGACTCTGGATTTCAAGTGTGATAAACCTTGGGAGGTATTTAGGCAACATAGTGACCTAATTCAATTCTACGTTCGAAAAAATAGCTCTGAGAATTAGTTGAAGAATAGATCAGTGAGTCAATAGCATAGCTGAGGCAGTATTTCAGTAGTACAGGAAAGAGATGATTGTATCTTGAACTACAATGGTGACAGTGACTATCTTGAATATTCGGTAGTTCACTTAGTTCATTTAAAAACTGTTGTAAAGCATCTGTTATGTGCCATGAATTTTCGTAGGCTCTGGGCTCTCCTGTCCTCAAAAAATTTAGATTGCCTGGCTGGGTGACTCACTTCTGTAAACCCAGCAACTGGAGAGGCTATTGTGGGGGGATTGCTTTAGCTTAGGAGTTCTAGGCTGCAGTGAGCATTTATTGTGCCACTGAACTCCAGCCTTGGTGACTAAGCAAGAACTTGCCTCTAAAAAGATGATTTTTAATTATAAAAATAAAAACGTAGATCCTGTGGTTTCTCCCTTGCCGGTGGTAATGAATTCTACTCTTTGAGCTTTTTTGAAATGCAAAGTACCAACCACTAGGGGGCCTGTTATAATAGCACTTGGTAAATACTGGTTTCTGTAAAATCATTGTTTATTGTTGAAAAGTTAGGCACCTCTTTAGTTTGCTCTTATATTTATGAAACATAGCAACTTAAACTCCAGAAAAGCAGGGTCTGTGTTTGTCTTTGTTAACTGATGTATTCCTAGCTCCTAGCACTAGGTGAAATGTTTGGCATGCATTTAGTGCTAAAAGAGTATTTGTTAAATGGATGAGTTAATGAATGACTCATGTTCACTTTCAAATAAATACACAAATAGATAGACTAGAAATTATCTTTAGATACACAATCTAAGACTTTCATGTATGTTTAGCCTGGTCTTTATACAATAGGAGAATTAGATTCTCTTGTGTATTCTAATAATAGTAATTGGATTAACTATATTTATTGTATACCCTGCAGTGTGTTAAGTGTTTTCCTATATATTTTTTTCTTTCAATCTTTCCATCAGCCTTTCAAGATGGGTTCTGTTTTTTCTGATTTGTGGAGTTATAACTTGAGTAGTTAATTTTCCAGGGATATTGCTTGTAATGGAAGATTTAAACCTGGATCCTCTGACTCCAGAGTCTGAGCTCTTCACCACCTTGATAAAAGTCTCCTCTGAATTATTTAGCTATTAATTATCAAGTCCATTTATTGTTCAAATCAATGGTACCAATTCTTTTCTTGTTTTTGTTGTTGTTAGTTGTTTTTACTGTCTTTCTCCCTTTTAGAATGTAAGAGTTTTGTTCATTTCTGTATCCCTACTGCCAAGAATGATGCCTGGGCAGATTAGGTAGCTAATAAATACCTAGCAGGGAGTAATTAAACAAAGGAATGAATGAATAACAAAATTTACTTGTTCTCTTAATTTAGGGATAAAAGGCTAACCTCTTTTGGGAAAACCTTACAACTAATTTTGTGTCTGTCCAAAAACAATGTAGTCTAGACTAGATTGTTCATCATTGAAATGACTCTGGTCTTTCAAACTTTTTTATGCAAAATCTTTAATCGTATAAATGATCAGCTGCCTCTAATATCAAAAAGAGTGAATTTTTATAGTTTGTGCTTGTTAGGAATCTTAATTTTTGTTTATGTGAAGATGGGCATTTTTTTCCAACATCATATGAGGGCCATTGTTGTGTCAGAGAAGAGCATTAGAATCCTTTGACCAGCTTTATCTCTTACTAAGGAATTGTTAGCGATTATGGACAGTATAATTATGCAGTTAAATACGGAGTCAGATAGGGTTCAAATTCCAGTTCTACCACTTCCAATTCTGTGATTTGGGAGAAGTTCATTCAATCAACAAACACTTACCAAGAGTTAGGTATATGTGCCTGGTAGTTTTCTAGGGGTTAGAGAAATAGTAAATAAAACAGAAATCTGTATCTTCACCTTGCCTGCATTCTAAATGGAGGTGATAGTCAAAAAAGATTTTTTAAGTGCCACAGAGAAAAATAAAATAGATACGGCAGGACTACACAAGAGGAGGTAGAAAAGGAAAGTATGTTTTCAATCTTAAATATGTTGTCCTGGCAAGACTCTTCAAGGTAGCTCTGGAAAAAAGGTCTAAATAACCAAGTAGATTTCAAAACATTTACTGCTCTGATCTTTTGTTATCCAATGTGATGTAAATAAAACACTGTCTCATAGATGAATCATAAATTGTAACAAATTAGCTTTATTCATATCGTTATTACCTGAAGCATTCCTGAATTGTTTATTTTTTTCTATTTTTATACTTAATTTTATTTTTATAAATAACATAATTAAATATGAACATGCTTTTGGAATGGTTAAATTCACTTTATACATTCGATGTGATATTAATACGTGATGTTAACAATAAGGACACGCATGTCAATTTCTTAATTTTGTCTTCTATGAGCACAGTCTGCATGTTTAAGTGACATTTTTTTCATTTCATAAAAAACTGTAAATTATGCAAGAATAGCTTAAGGAAAACGTTGCCTAGCACCTAATTAGATGATACAAATTTCTTTTAAAAGAGTATATATACTTTTCTTCCCTTGGTTGCTTATATGATTATGTATGAACTCAAAAATTTATAAAACTTAAACCCATCCCATCTTTAACTTCCCAAGTTTAGTAAGACTAACTTTTGATTAAACTGTATTAAACCATTATCAAAGATTGAAGCCAAAAGTTAAGTGTTATGGCAGCAAAGCCTTAAAAGTTTAACTAAATTTAATAACAATAAATTTCCATTTTATAAAACAAGTTCAGTTCAACCTAACCAACACTTTTTGGGCATAATACTATGTGGCGTTTTACCAATAAGGAAAAACTCAGTTGTGAAGCAATTGCAGTAGCACTGGTGAAGGTTAATGGGGTTTGAACTATAGCAGTGATGGGGGAGGGAGGTTCCAAAGGGAAGACAGTTTTACATCAGGATTGATGGTGACTGGGTGTGTGGATTGAGGGCGCAAGAAGTGTGTAAGATAATGTAAATGGCACTGGGTGAGGGATAGGTTATCAGACATGATGGAAAATAGAAGGAAAGTTTCTTGAAGTGTGAGTTCAGTTTTTAACTTTTTGCATTGAAGACATCTGTGGGACATTCATGCAGAAATGAGTACAAAATATTTGTACATCCTTGTGAAGATTATTACTAAGAGGGCATTCTCAATTTCTTCTTGAGTTACTGGGTCATAGAACAGATAACAGAGCTTTGTGATAATGACAGTAGTGACACTTCCCCTAAACCCTGTAACATGGTTACATCGCAAAATTTAGCACACACTTGCCTTTTATCCTATATTATAGTCTGAATGTTTGAAATCACTCTTGTTTCATCCTGAGATTGTAAACATTTGAGCTGAGATGAAGTTTTATGCCTAACAGGTTCAGCAGCGCTATTAAAGTCCTCCACAAAGACTCAGGAGACTTTGTTCCTTCTATAGTTGATGATGCTACAGTAGTAAGTGTGTTGAAGGATTGCTGCCGTCCATTTATTCATTCATGCTCTGTGCAAAGTGTTGTTGCTTTACAACTTGGCATGAGCAGCAGGGTTCTTTTATTTCTAGCAATAGACTGCAATAAAATCTTAAAACATATTTTTATTCCCTTATTAAATACTTATGATTTTATATGTTACTTTTTAATTTCTTGAAACTTTAAGATTACTTCTAGTGGAAAGGGTGTTATTTGTTGAGGGAAGTGAAGAAAGTGGCAGAATTAAGAAGATAAACTGAGTGCGAAATGTCTTACGCTGCCCTTGTATTAAGTATGGATCTCTGCCAGAGGGAATTCTTGCCAGACTTGCTTCTGACAGTCAAATCTGTCTAATGCTTTTCTTTTTTTTTTTTATTTATCCTTTCCTTTTTTTTAACTTTTTAAATTAAATCATAACTGTGGATATTACTGCATTTATGGGGTACAATGTGCTGATTTTATATAAATTTGGAATGCGTACATCAAACTGGTTAACATAGACTTCACCTCACTTATAATTGTTGTGTTAAAACATTTATAGTCTACTCTTAATATATTTGACATGTACCCTTGCAATATGCGCAATAGGTGAGGTCTCACTGATTACCCTCCCTCCACCCAGCCTGCCCCCTCCCCTCCCCTCGTGCTCCTCTTTTCTCCTTCTTTCATGGCTGTGATTGTGTTTTATCATTCAAATTAAAGTGTGGGTGATTATAGATTGGTTTCATAATAGTACTGAGTACAATGGATACTTTTTCTTCCATTCTTTCTTTTTGCAGTTTTTGGCAGGGGATGGGTTTGAACCCACCACCTCCAGTATACCGGAGCCCTACTCCTTTGAGCCACAGGTGCCACCCTTTTCTTCCATTCTTGAGATACTTTACTAAGAAGAATAGGATCCAGCTCCATCCATGTAAACATAAAAGAGGTAAAGTCTCCATCTTTTTGTATGTCATGGAAGCAGCCCAAGTGCCCATCAACCCATAAATGGATTAACAATTTGTGTTAAATATAAACAACTCAATATTATGCAGCTATAAAAAACATGGAGACTTTACCTCTTTTATGTTTACATGGATGGAGCTGAAACTTATTCTTCATAGTAAAGTATCTCAAGAATGGAAGAAAAGTACCTAATGCTTTTCTTTACTGCTGTCTTGCCTGATTTTTCTCTGTTGGCCACTGTACTTAATACTATGGCATGCTGATGAAATATTTGTAATTATGAGCCAGGTCTGAAATAAAACTGTGGTGGTCCACCTGCCCTGCCATCTAATATTTGTGTAAATCCAGGTACATTACAGCCTCCCTAAGTCTGTTTTTTCCCCACTGTATGTGGGGATAGGAGCACTATGTAACTAGCTTATAAAACTGCTGTGTGAAAAATAAGTGTTCAGCACAGTGCCTGGTACCTGCATGTATGTGGTAAATATTAGCAGTAATAGAGATGAGTTATTATAAACCCTGACTGTGTGCTCTTCCTTAAAATGCTGTATAACTTCAAGTAAGATAACATTTATTTTAAATTTTTTATTTTTATCTATCAATCATAAATATTATACACTCATTGTTTTTATTTTAAAATTTTATTATGCATTTTTCCACCTTGAGATTTTCGTAATCTAACAAGTGTATATATGACTTTTCTACCTTTTCTGGTACTTCAGTCTCTGCTATAAAAAAAAAAAAAACAGAACAAACATAGATACTCTAGTCTTATATTTATAAAAAAATAACCTCTCCTGCCTCTTTCTTCCCCTCCCTCCCTAATGCCTAATGAACCTATTGTAAAGGACCTGTCTTACTATTTATTTTGTAGGAAACCTCTGTGGAATAGTAATATGGGCTGCATAAAAAATAAGACTGCAAATAAAGCATATAATAAAACAGAACTGGAACTTCCAGTAGAGGGAGACATGGGCAAAATAATCAAGTTATATATAATATTCAGGTGTCATGGGCAGCAAATTTTGAAAAGAACACTTTCCCTATGTAAAATATTTCTAATAATTAACTAAATGTAAGTTAAGTAACCCAGTGGTTTCTGTTTTGCTAGTTGCCAAACTCAAACTGATTATGCACAACTACTTAGGCTAGCACTAATTGCCCCATAATTTTCTTATACTGTTTCAGAGATGAAAGTAAACACAAAATCATCAACACCTCTCTCTCTCTGATTCTCTAAAATAGCCAATAATGAAAGTTATAGGCTTGATCACTTGAAAACAAAGTACAGCAGCTGTATTTTTGTAAATCAAAAATTTTTTTTACAGAGTCTAGACTATGAGTAAACTCATGTTAGCCTTAAATGACATAAACTTTTGGATTGCATCAGAACACTATTGTTTTTTTAAAAGTAATCATTGTTGGAAAGATGTTACAATTTAGAGCTTCAAATTTCTGAAATTACTGGGAGGCTTATAATTGAATTCCAATTAACAGCATTAACTCACAATGGATTGGAATTTTTTCAAGTATTTTCAGTAGGGTAGTTAAGGTGATTTGAACCTTTACTTTTCCAACACAAACATCACATTTCTTTCTGTTGGCAGCATTGTCCAATAACTGACTATTATAATGGTCCCTCTGCACTTTGAGATTTAATACTCTTATTCTATCACACTATAAGAAATCTCTGCCCTGGAACCTGGGGATGTTGAGACTGCCCTTAAACCTGAAGAATATCACTTCATAGTTGACAGAGTATTCCCTTCTGTATCGTGCCTAAATATTTTAAGTAGATTTTATTACTTCAGCTGGGTTAGTAAATTTAGTTTATAGAATGTCCATAGAACTTTATATAATGCACAAAATATATTGTAAAAAAATTCAGTATAGTAATTTTATAATTTAAATTTCTGTTTAGTTGATTCAGAAATGGACATCTGCCAATTTTCTTGTTAGTAATGAATTTGGTAAACATTATCACCAACAACTTAATAGATACTTGCTTTAAAAAGATAATAGCTTATGTGATTGTGATTTACAGTTCTGAAAATCTTCATTAGTAGTATATTTTTATAATTACATAAGTAACTATGGAGGATCAGCTATGTTAGAAGAGACTTCATAACATTCATTCTCCATACCATTCAGGTTTTTGGAAGGTTTTTGGTAGAACCAAATTCTTACCTGGATTGCACCAGTGAATGTTTCACGGTGAATGTTTTATATGCTTCATATAACCACTGCATGTGTTTATGGTTATTATAAAAATAATTTTCAATAAATGGGCACAGCTGGACTTGCCTGTTCAAAGAGTTTCTCTTAAACACCTACAGTCAAGTTGGAATGCCTTCTTTTAAACCTCCTAAATAAATGAGCATACCTTACAAGTGGCAATAGAAAAATAGTGTGCCTATGTGTATCCATTAGAATCAGCAGCGTCACACTGGAGTGATGAGCCTAGAAACTCACTGACTGAACACAGTGTATTTTTATGTCCATTGTGGTTGGAAAGCAGTGCTATCCTGGTAGTATCACTTGGGAACTTGGGCTGAGGAAGATTCTATCTTGACACATACCTCTTCCATTATAGAGCTGAGGGAAAAAGAGTAGTCAATGTTCTTATACTCTTACAACTTCCGCCTGAAAATGGTACAGTTCACCTTGGCAAGATGTAGCTACTCCTGAGTTCAACAGGGTGCGTGATCCTCATACAGTGAGGGTCTCTGGGTAATTGCCAACAGTTTAGCTCATCATTCTAAATTCACAAGCATTTGGAAACTATTTGACAGTTACTATGCTAAACTTACAAAATGTCTGGTCTAAAACTGACCATGGTAAAAAAGATGAACTGTTTCACCAGATCATAACCTGATTAGTCTTGGAGCCTTTGTGGATAATGTACGGAGTGCATGCTCACACACACTCCCAAATGAGTCTGTATGGTCCAAGTGATGTGGAAACTTCTGTAGTAATATTTACACCACTGGGGATATTAGTAGTGTTCCATAGGCAAGTGTGGACAGGGAGTTACAGTGTTGCATGAGCTGACCATGTTTAAATGCATAGTTGTGGGTCAGCTACAACAATTCACAAATTTAATAACTATGTTACTATTCAGCTTTCAGATTTTAATCTTTTTCTTTTCTTTTTTATCTTTTTTTTGGAGGGGGTTATTGGAAACAAAGAAAGGCTAAAATTTTAACTTGGAATTTAAATGTATAATTATATAAAACATTAAGAGAAAAGTTGGTGCTACAGATAGCTAATTGTTTAAATAATACATACTAATGGCACCATAGAGATATTGCCAAAATTCATACCAAAATGGAAAGGTTAAATTCAGTGTTTTTCATTTATTGCTTTTTAATATCATACAAATTAACTATTAGTTTTTAATTATCAGTAAAGGCTTTTTTATACTGATTTTTTTTTTTAAGGTATGGCCAATTTACCAAAAATATTTTGTGAAACTTCCCGGAAGCTAGTGAACGTGGAAGCATTTGCTCTGGCTGCAAAATACTATTCTGTACAAAACATGGGAATATGTACACCTTTCGAACAGCTGCTCGTGACCCTTCGAGGAAATCAAAAGTGGAGATCCGGTATGAGTTTGTGTGTGTGTGTGTGTGTGTGTGTGTGTGTATAGACCCTCAGAAGCAACATATTGTTCATATGTGAATATCTTTCCAAAATATTCTTAATTTATTTTAGACCTCATATGGGCTTGTTGCCCAGCAGCGTAGATTTTCTGTTATCCTGTCTTAATCACAGGATCTTGCTGATCTCCACGTGTTTTCTTACATTAGCTCCTAGCAGCATTTAGGAGGTTCTGTACAGACATGTGTGTTAGAAATACCTTCTCCCAATCTGTGTTGCCTTCAGATACTTCCCTTTCCCTTCAACACAGTGCACTACTATAAGTTCACAAATTCTTACATTTATTTTTGTTGCAGTATGCTGTCGTTGTCTAGGGCTTTGGGAAGAAGGTAGGAAGAGTAGAAGTAGGAGTTGGGGGACAAGGGGTAGAAACATGAATGTCAAAAAGTGGGGATGGTACAAATTAAAAAAAAAAAAACAGCAACATGGTAGATTAAAACTCAACTCCAGGCTTGGTGTCGGAAGCTCTATGGTTAGGGCACCAGCCACATACCTGCCGGGGGTGGGCGGAACCCGTCCCGGCTGGGGGTTGTGGCAGGCACCTATAGTCCCAGCTACTGGCTTAGGCGAGAGAATTACTGAAGCCCAAGAATTTGAGGTTTCTGTGAGCTATGACACTACGGCACTCTACTGAGGGTGACATAAACAAAAAACAAAACAAAAAACAAAAAGAACTCAACTTCATCAATAATAACATTAAACGTAAATAGACTGTACATCCCAATGAAAAGCAGAGTTAAGAATACTGCTGTGCTTTTAAAAAAGCTAGTTTTTAACATTGAGGTAAGGAACCAATAATAATAATGAATGCAATATTAATTATTATTACATAAGTATTAAAATAGTCTCAAATCTTCTTTATCTTACAGAAAGTTGTTTCATATCCATTATCTCATTTGATTCTCATTATTTTCCTACTTTTTTTATTTTGAGAAATTCTAGACCTACAGAAAGGTTATCAGGATAATGAAATGAACTCTATATACTTTTTACTAGATTCACAATTTGTTAACATTTTTGCCCCGTAGATATCGTAACACTTTACTCCCAGACACTAACTCATGTATCTCAATTATAAAATTCAAGGACCACATTTTGGATGTCAAGATGAGTGAGGGTATTGTATCCCTGGCAGGAACAAATAGCAAAACCATCATTCAAGGTTGGGATAGGTGTTGCCTTGTGCCATACAAGAAAGAGACGACATAGCTAAGTGGGGGTGCAGACTGGTGATACAGACTGGCTTTGCTGTTTGTTCAGTATCTGCCAGCAGAATGGAATTTGTGTCCACTGTGGAATCCAAACCTCTCTGGCAGAGATCATGTCCTATACTGTCCTCAGTATATTACCAAAAAGGTGCTGCCCACCATCTCCAGGACCCTGAGTTACCACCACTTACACCTGGAAATACCTTGTTGAAGCCCAGTATGCCAATGTGGTAATCCCAGGATAAGTCTACACCCAGGCATTCTCAAATGTGAACACTGTTATGCCATATTAACCATCCAGCCCTATATTTCAGTTCCCTACCACCCAACTTCCAACTAACTGATGATGTTGACTACCTGGTCATAAGCTTTTAGACATTTTAATATACTTTTGTTTCTCATATATAGTACCATAAAGTGCTGTCCAGTAGAACATTCTGTACTGATGGAAATGTTCTATAGCTGGGCTGCTCAGTACAATAGAAACTAGCCACATGTAATTGTTGAATACTTCAAATATGGCTAGTACAGCTCAGTATCTTAATTTGTATTTTTTACTTGATCTGAGTTATTTTAAATATAAGTTTAAATAATTACATGTAGTTGGTAGGTACTTCATTGGGCAGCACAGGTAATGAAATGACTGTTCAAATGTTTTGTCCATATTTCTGTTGGGTGGTCTTTTATTGATTTGTAGGAGTTTGCTTTGTTTTATTTTTAGACACAAGTTCTATATAGATATGCGTATTGGAAATATTTTCTCCCAAGTTGTGTTACCTTTAATCTTCTCTTACTGTTGTCTTTTGATGAAAAGAATTTCTTTTGTAGCCCAGTTCATTGGTCTTTTTCTGTATAGGTAATGGCTTACTGTGTCAAGTGACATTTTTTACTAATGTCCTATGGATCTTTTCATTTTATTAGTTTAATTTTATGGATAACAATTAAGCTAATAAACATATATCATCCAGACACAATAGAATCTGTACATTATTTTCATGTTTAATTTCAGAAAACATGAACATTAAACTGATATTTATATTAAATTTTGCTTCTTTGATAGCAGTTTTTAATTGTATTTTTATTCAGGTGAAACTATGAAGCCAGTTGAATTTATGAATATGAAGAAATCTCATGAAGTTCAGGCAATGTCAGAGCTGATCAGCAGTATTGCTGCTTACTATGGAGTAAAGCAAGTAAGAATATCTTTCCTATATTTTTAAGTGTTAAAACTGTTCTCATTTTCAGGGGTATCATGCAAATCCATTTTTTATTATCATTGTCTAGTCTTTAAAATGTTATCAAATAATAGCATCCTTTAAACATCAGATTTTTTTAATATATATGCTCATTTCTCACTACACTATAATTATAACAAATTTATAGTAAAAATATGACATGACTGTTAATGTTTTGCCATAAATCACTCTTTTTAAAATGGATGGAAGGTAAGGATAATTGTCTTTGATATGTTCTTACTCCCACTTGAAGTAGCATTATAAAAGATGACATTCTGCAAAACTGTTTGTGGCTAGATGTTTTCAGGATGTGGGTTCTGAAGCTGTCTTCTGGGATACATGCCTCATTATAGTAACACAAAGTAATTATGCTTTTCAGGGCTTGCATTCTTTGATAGTGTATGACTCATAAGGCATTCTTATTTTGAAAAATAGCTTTTATGAATGGTAGTGATGTTTGAAAATAGATGTTAAGATAAAATTAATGATTGTCCACTTTGGCTTATAAAAATAGTAAGTAATTTTTCTTATCTCTAGTGTATAGGAATAGTAAGTTGTTTTTCTTATCCCTACAATATCTGTGGGGGTAATGGGAGATTTTACCTTTTATGATATTATTGCTGAATATCACTACTATCACCTTCACATATATGTTTATTTTTAAACCAGCACTACCCTGTTTTGATAATAGTTTTATATTCTTTAAAATTTTTATTCTTTTATAGTTTGATTGTAATTTTACATTCTCAAATCAGTAAAATTCTCTAAAATTTTTTGTTGTGATAATAGATATTATCCCTCACCTTATAAATTGTGATATTTACTCATCATTTTATTTAAAGAGCCCGACTAGGATTTTGATAAGGATTGTGTTGAGTCTGTAGGTCAGTTTACAGAGAATTGCCATCTTAGTATCAACTCTGATATTTCATGAATATGGTTATATCTTTATTTAAATCTTAGAGTTTTTTTCTATGCAATGTTTTATAGTTCTTAGTGTATAAGTTTTACACATCCTTTATTAAATTTATTCCTTAAATATTTGATTTTCATGCTATTTTAATTCAGTTCTAAAATTTTGCTTTCTAAGTATTCTTTGCTACTATATTGTATGTGTTCTGATGATTCATTGCTCATATATATTAACCTTCTGGCTCAGCTCCTGTGGCTCAACGGGCTAAGGCACCAGCCATGTACACCTGAGCTGGTGGGTTCGAATCCATCCTGGGCCCGCCAAACAACAATGACGGCTGCAACCAAAAAATGGCTGGGCGTTGTGGCGGGCGCCTGTAGTCCCAGCTACTTGGGAGGTGGAGGCAGGAGACTCACTGGAGCCCACGAATTAGAGGTTGCTGTGAGCTGTGTTGCAACAGTGCTCTATCCAGGGTGACAGCTTGAGGCTCTGTCTCAAAAAAAAAAAAAAAAAATATATTGACCTTCTACCCTGACACATTGCTAAATTCACTTGCTTTTTGTATGTTTTCCAGGATTTTCTTATGGACATAAATCATGTCATCTGTGAATAAAGACACTTTTATTTATTTCCTTACTTTGTATCTTTTCCTTGACTTATACTGACTAGAACCTCTAGTAAAATATTAAATAAAAATGATCAGATTGGTTGGGTTTTAATAGGAATCAAGAAATTAAAATATAAAAACAGTTGCATAAATTATATACCTCATTTGCTTATTTGCTTTTAAAAAAATATGTAGAATGCTTTCTATTGTTTGATTCCTTCTATTTTTCTTACTTTAGGTAATCGACTTGGGTTCTGGTAAAGGCTACCTAAGCTCCTTTTTGTCCTTGAAGTATGGCTTAAAAGTTTATGGAATTGATTCCTCAAATAACAATACTCATGGAGCAGAAAAGAGAAACAGGAAATTGAAGAAACACTGGAAACTTTGTCATGCTCAGCCAAGATTAGATGTCAGTAGACTGGCATTAAAAATGGCAAAAGAGAGGAAAGTACAAAATGAAATCAAATATAAAGCAGATGTTGAGAAAGTACGTAACCACAGTCTTACAAAGCAAGAAGAGATGTCTACCTCTAAGTTTTTACCAGATTTATCAGGCTCTGTAATATCTGCTGTCAGAAAACAAATGGAAAAACAAAAACAAATGGAAAACCTACATGCTCAGTCACATCAAGAAGAAAATCTGTGTTTTGAGAATACTTTTTCTCTTACAGACCTTTTGCCTGTTAATGCTATAGAGTCTACTTCTTTGTTGCAAATGCCCAACAGAGAGATATTGGAAACAAATAAAGAGAGAAGGAAAATGAGATCAAAGTCAAGTGAATCAAATATATATTCACCCTTAACCTCTTTTATCACTGCTGACTCAGAACTACATGATATTATTAAAGATCTAGAGGTGAGTTCATTTGTGAATTACTTAATTTGATTTACAAAAATGTTCTAAGACATTGAGTTTAATTTTAATTGTAGCTTAAATAAGATATGTATCTCTTTTGATTACATTAATCTAAAAGACCAAGAAAATAAATTCATAAACAGGCTTTCATTATTCCTATAGCTATTTGAATTTGACACAAGAGCACATTCCAGAATAATCGATATTCCTTTCCAGCCTCATAAATCTAATAGAAGTACTAGCAGAAAAGCTAGTAAGTTATTATTTTGCAATGTAGGAATTGTTAAAACTCTAATCCAAGAAAACTTTTAATGTAAATTTGAAATAAAGAGGTATTTAGACCAGAATTATGTTTAAAATCAGATTGGTTACCAAATATGCAGGGTTTTTTTGTTTGTTCTTTAGCAAGAATAGGTTCTGATTATTCTTCAAGACTTAAGACTTTTTCTAAATTACATGTATGTCAATTTATGTATTTAAATATAGTAGATCATAAAGTCCACATTGTAAATTAAAACAGTATTGTAGACGACCCTCTAGAGATTATGTAGCCAAACGCATTAGCTCAGAAAATGGTAGCCTTTTAGGGTTGTGTTACTCTTCACTATAGAACAAATACAATTGTTTCATTAAAAATTTAAAGTTATTTTACTAAAACCATTATTTTATCCATATAATCGAGACATAAAACAGAGCTGAAATACAACCTTGCCAAAGAAAAGGTTACATTTTTTAAGAAATTATTCCCCAGGCAGCTCCTGTGACTCAGTGACTGGGGCGCCGGCCCCATATACTGAGCGTGGCAGATTCAAACCCAGCCCCGGCCTAACTGTAACAACAACAACAACAACAACAACAAAAAAAAAACCCAAGAAATTATTCCCCAAAGAAATGAATAAACAAAATATAGCAGAGTTCTTTGTAAATTTAAAACACTGTCTGATAGCTGGCTGGTGTTTTGCCATTTTTAAAATGAGATAATTTTTCCCAGATATTTTTAGATTTAGGCAAAAGGGTTAGTTCTTACTGTTTTTCTTGTATATGAAATCAGTAATTAGGTTATTCTGAACTTTTTTTTAGGATTAAATAACCCCAATTATTTTAGCTTAAAATATAAATCTTTAGTTATATTTTCAACTTCTAATTTTCTCAAACTTTTGCTGAAAGTATATGATCAAAACTATATGCAAACTCTTATAAACCATCCAAAATAAGATATGCTGGAAGAATGTTTCTTGTGTCCTATAGTGAATCAGTGTTTTAATAACCAGAATTAACCAATACTTTCTATTCCTCTTGACACTAAGATACTTTATACTAAGATATTTTACTAAGCCACACAATACTTAGATATTTTACTGTTAGGGTTATATGGCAATTACATGTTTTTGTGTGTTTTTGTCTCCTAGCTGCTACTTAGTAGTACTGTTAACTAATTCTACGATGAATACATTAAAGAATGAGATTAAATAGTTTTGTATTATCTTTAGGGTGAGCTAAACTAGGCTTAGAGAAATTTATACTTCCATTGCTCTACCCATAACTAGTAATATACCCTTCTTGTATGAATTCTTTTTCATTTATAACATTATAGCATCTAAATAAAACTTATCAAACTAATCATTAAGAAAAGCAAAATATTTATATAACTGTCCATTAGCAATACTTTGAAGAGAATAATGATTGAAGCAACTGAGTGTTCTATCAAGTCAAAGCCTCTTACAGGTGCCAGTTTTTTTCATCAGCAAGGATAGATTTTAACTCTGCTTTATGTCTAGATTACGTAGGAAAATAACATTTTTAGTAAAACAATTTTAAATGAAACAATTGTATTCTAAAGATACTTATAAAAATACACTTGAGTCAACACATTAATACTTATATTATTTTGAATTTATAATTTAAAGTAAATATAGCAGGAATTCTACCTAACAAATGCAAACATTGTAACCCAATTGTTTATACCCTCACATTAATCTGAAATAAAAAAATTAAATGGTAAAAGGAATAGACAAAATTTACTAAATTTTATTATATGTCAGAGATTATACTAAGTCATTTACAGGGATCAATTTATTTAAGTTTTAAAACAACCCATTGATGTGAGGTCCTATTACTATTCCATCTTACAGATGACCTCCCTAAAACAAAGATGCCAAATCACACTGTGACCGAATTTAAGCTCAGGCTCTCTGTTTTCCAAGACTATGTTCTCAATTATTATATATAATTTATGTAATTGGTTCATTGATAATTAGTTCTTTGACATCTCTTAAGTAAACATATTTAACATTTAATTTATGCCTTTTAAATTTATTTCAGCTGGTATTTTAAAGGAATTCATCTGTTGGATGAGTAGTACTTTAGGTAACACCTTGTGAGACATGACAGCTATGAAACTGAATTAGAAATTAATTATATTCTAATCACAAATCATGTACTACTTATGTGACTTGACCCCTGAACTATCTGGTTTAACGGTGTCATTCATCTGTAAAATTGAAGGGGTGATATTAGAAGTTCTCAAAAAATTAAAAAAAAAAAGTTCTCTAAAAATCTTTTTAGTTCTAAATGATAAAAGTACATGATTCTAATAGGGCACAGATTTCCTGTATAAAACAATCCTTTGTGCTCCTTTTTTAAATTTCTATGAGTCATGTCAAACGTAGAAAGATAACTATAGTAAATCACTCTATAAAGATTGGTACATTGAACAAAGTTCTGTGTATATGTGCATTTGTCTGTTTTTGTATCTATGTTTAAATTAGGCCTTTGTTAATTAGAACAAATATTTCATAGAATTTTTGCATAATATTTATGTTATAAAATTTAGAACAAAATTTTCTTACTGAATTTTAATATTCAATGCAACAAAAAATCTAAGCTTTCTGGTGATAGAGTAGAAATGTCAACTTTGCAGCAGTTACATTTGTTTTTTATTACAAGTTTTATTTTTTTTTGACAATCTATGAAGAAGTAAAATCAATAAAATGCAATTGACTAGTGTGGTCGGAGTGTGATAGAAATGTGTCTCAAATTATAGATTTGTCCTAGTAATGCATGCTATGTTTAATTAGTCTAATCTTTGTTTGCTTGTTGTTAAGAAAATATTAGTAAAAGAAATCAGAGAAAATACAAATGAATAAGTAACGGGAAAAAAACTCAACAAAACTCAAAAGTTGTGATAAGAGATCACATTTTGCCTATAAAAAAATCATTATGAAAATAAAAAAATATAATACATTCTAGGTAAAAATTATAAAAAGCTGCACATATCTACTGGACATTTAAATTCTTCACCTGATGCCCTGGTGCAGTGTCCCAGCTACTTGAGGGAATGGGAAGGGAGGGTTGCTTGAGTCCAGAAGTTTGAGGGGGTAGCTGATATGATTATTCTTGTGAATAGGCATTGCACTCCAGCCGGGGCAACATAGCAAGATGCTGACTCTAAAAATTAAAAAAGCAAATGTTTACCTGTATTGTTTTTTAATCTGGCTTTTAATTGCCAAAGCTTACTTTTTCTTCTTGTCTTTAAAGGATTGTTTGATGGTAGGTTTACATACTTGTGGTGATCTTGCTTCAAATACTCTGCGGATATTTACTTCCAAGTCTGAAATCAAGGGAGTTTGCAGTGTGGGATGTTGCTACCACCTCTTATCTGAAGAGTTTGAAACCCAAACTAAAGGTACAAAGTGTGTCATCATTTTTATTACATGAGCAATAATGACTGTTTCTTATTTCTCCTCTATTTTGGGGCCACTATCGCAATTTGAATTAACATTTAAGGTAACATCTGATTTTCTAGCAATTTTAATATTACCATATTAATTACATTTGATGCACCATTATCTATCTATTACAGGTCTTTTGGTCATAGATGGTCTTAATGAAAAATTAAGTGTTGGTCTTAATGTGGTCTTAATGAAAATGACTGTTGAAAAATTTGCAAATATTTCAGATTTTTATGTTGTATGTATTTTAGAAAAATACATAAAAATACTTGTGAAGCATATATTTAGTAAGAATAAAGCTAAGTTATTTAGTCATGAATTAATCTCAAAGTTTCCTATTATTTTCAAAACCTTCTTCATTTTTGAAGGAATAATGATATTTCTAAAGAACATTCCTTACTGTATTTTGAAGAGACAACATAATAGGATTTTAGAACCCTGCACAACTGTGTGGTTGCATTAAAATAGTAATATTTAAACTATGTTCCTGGACTAAGGAGGTGTCTGAAGAGAAATATATATAACAGGTTTGGAGGATTCAAAGTAGCCCATGACTCTCCAGAGTACCTGCTAAAATGCCTGTTTTATCCATTTTACATATTAAGTCTCTTTACAAGATATGATTTCCAAACCACTCTTTAGATCAGATGGTTTATTTAGACTATTAGTGATAACAGTTTTCGTTTTAGTTAATAATGCCTTTGCCAGTGTCCAGCATCCCTTGCTAACAATTTTAGCTTAGAAACTTTAAGGTGACCATCCTTTTGTCCACATAAAGATGACATTTGGTTGATCTTTTCCCATTTTAAAACCCAGTTGAATATGAAATTTTGGTTATTTTTCATTAGTCATGGAAATAGAAATTATAATTGTATATTTCTATTGAAGTGAGGCGAAACAGAAGTCATTCTTAGAACTAGTAAAGATTTAACTGATTTAGAATTTTTTTATCAGAGTTTTGAAAATGTTATTTTAGGTAAGGTTTACAGAAGTGAAATTATGAATATACAGGGTGGCCAGAAAATCGATGTGCTATTTAAAATACAAAAAGTGTTTCAACTTAACTATGTACGCAAGGATTTACATTTTGTATAGTATTTTTTATCTTTTCTAAAATAAATCTTAAAATTTTTTAATGCAATCACAGTTGTACATCTTTTTAAATATTAAATGTTTAATATCGTCCTTAATCAGTAATAGCATAAGATTCTACATAAGGAAGTACTGGCTTTTGGGGCATCTTTTTTGGTTCTTAGTTCAGGAGTTTCCTTTCCTGTACGTACAGTGAAATCCAGTTTAATAATTGGCTCAATTTGGGGGCAGGTGTGGTCCTTTTTTGTGTATTTAAATTCAGAGATACTGCCTTACATTTTAAACCTTTAATTTCAGCTTCCTGCTTCTTCCTTTTATTTCCTTATCATTGTCCCCAATGGTATCTTCCTATTCCAAATTGCCTCCCTTTCCTCTTGTCGAGGACCTTCTTCTCATCTTCTTACTTACTGGCAGAATCGTTGCTGGGTTATTCTGCGATCTGGGTCATTGTTCTGCACCATCAGGCCTCAGACCCAGTCTTCCTCACCAAGGAGGGTTCCTCTCTCTTTGGTGGGGCATTCTGCTCTCACACCCTGTTCTCCACAGTCCCCTCCACCTGATCCTCCCTCCATCTGGAGTGATCTCCTGAGATCATTTTGCTGGTTTCAGATGTTTATTTCTTAACTTATATTTTAAATCAAAGTTTGTCTTGTAAGTGTGAATTACAAGTTACTTTATCTCTCCGTTGTCTACTTTTTCAATTATATAAAGAGATTCAGATTTAGGTAACCATTATTATTTTGTAGCAACCAGAAAATATTGTTGGTATATTTTTCATCTGGTATCTGATTCTTCAATTGTATTCTTTTCTAAAAGGATTGGCAGAAGCTGCTTGAAATATTTGAAAAAATTCAGAGAGTTACTCCTTTTTCAATACATTCTATGTCATCTTTCAGGTGCTTTTTCTAACAGATTATTACATTAAACTGTGAAGTATTCATTGACCATGTATTCTAACTGGAATGAATGTGAAGAGGAGATATTAGATAGAGACTTTTGAAAAACCTGAAGGGAGAAAGAAGATCAGTGCATCCATATATTCAGTTGCTCTCATTTCTTCCTTCCATGGAAAGGTTTGATATGTTGAAGAGCCGTCAGAGTACAGATGTTAGGTTTTATTCACTTTTATGTCTTTGGAACTAAGTACATTGACTCAAACATGATTGATGGAATGAAGTATATATAATGTGTGTTGAAAACAAGTGAGTAGGAATAGGAAATAAAATCACTGTTTTCCACCTTGGCAGCTGTATTTCACAGAGTCAAGAGAGGATATGATTTCACTAAGCAAATATTTATTGAGCAACTACTGTTTTTAAGACATTGCACTTAACACTATACAGATAATAATGGAAAATGAGGGAATAGCTTATAAAAAAATTCTTCGGGAAAGAAATAAGAAAATGGATAACTAGCAGTGTTCAGCTCAACACATATTCATCAAAGGCCATCTGTGTTCCCCTGTGTGCTCAGTGGTTGTTTTAAAAAAAAGATGAGCTATTATCTTTATTCTCAAAAGATTTTTTTTAAAGCCCTCAATCCTAGGGGCCAGATAATCCTTCTTAGTAACTTAAAAATATTCTTATAAAAATTATGTAGCATAAAAATAGAAACATAGGCTCGGCGCCTGTGGCTCAACGGGCTAAGGTGCCAACCACGTACACCTGAGCTGGCGGGTTTGAATCCAGCCCGGGCCCGCCGAACAACAATGACGGCTGCAACCAAAAATTGGCCAAGCGTTGTGGCGGGCGCCTGTAGTCCCAGCTACTTGGGAGGCAGAGGCAAGGGACTTGCTTGAGCCCAGGAATTGGAGGTTGCTGTGAGCTGTGATGCCACTGCACTCTATCCAGGGTGACAGCTTGAGGCTCGTTCTCAAAAAAAAAGAAACATAGAAACAAACATAGAAAAATAAAAATACAAAGTCATTC
>CAUYON010011740.1:0-27811 GCA_963573935.1 Arctocebus calabarensis
GCGCCTGTAGTCCCAGCTACTTGGGAGGCAGAGGCAAGAGACTCGCTTGAGCCCAGGAATTGGAGGTTGCTGTGAGCTGTGATGCCACAGCACTCTATCCAGGATGACAGCTTGAGGCTCTGTCACAAAAAAAAAAAAAAAGATACAGGATGACCTTTTTGCTAATGTCAGGGGCATATATTTAAAACAAATAGCAATGCACACCTGCTTGCTTTATTTGTATACATTGCTGACAAGAATATCATGACATATTTTTTAGGTCCTGAAGTATTAGAAAGGTATTTACAAATAAAATATAACTACTTTTCTGGAATAAAAATCCAGAATTTACATAAAACAGGGCTATCCCACTTTCCAGCATGGTAAGTACAATGATTATAAAGAGAAACTCCCCAGAGGCAAATAATGCACCCGCACAGTGTAAGTGTTACCTCTCCAACCATCAGGCAACCAGGTTCCCTTAGATAATCTAAGGACTAAAATGCTATTCTCCTAAGGGAAACATGAAAGAAATCCTCTTAAAAATAAAAAAAGAGAGAGAGCCAAGAAACTCAAATATTATATTCACATTCTCACCTGCCTTTCAACCACAACGTAGATTTGAAACGTGCAGGTACACTGACTCACCTGTCTCTACATGTCATGATTACTCCAAAGGTAAGCTCTTCCCATCTGGCTTGGGCCACATGTGGAGCCCAGACAATCAGAGAATTTCCTGCTGTGTTCAAACTGGGTCCTATACCTAGAAATGTTTTATTTGGGGGGGGGAGGGTAAGAGGGTGATAGGCATAATAAAGTCTGACTTTATAAAAAGGCCAAATGAATGAGGTCAGAGGCATATGGAATTCAGTCAAAAGTAGTGAGTGAGGAAATTTAAGAAAAAATTCAAAAGTAGACCCAGCCATGACATCCTTGCCAAAAAAAAAAATCTACAAAGGAATTCAATCATAAATATAAATTGTATACACTGGGGAGAGGTAGAATTACAGCATATAATAAATCTGATATTTTTGTATAGATTCTTATAAAATTCAGGAATGTTTTCACATGAGGAAAAGGCATCCTATAAAATGCACTTGGCATCCTCATGGGCTATCACGAGACTGTTCACTCTGTAATAACTCAGGGGATTTCCTCAAGAGAGCTGTAAGAATCGACATGCTCCAGGTCAAAGCTCCTGGCCATATGAACGCGCTCGGTGTATCTGACAGATCTGTCTGACATCCCAGCAAAAGACTTCAGAGTCCAGATTTTCTAAGGGATTTTTACCCCTAATAGACTCCTCTCTCTTCCCCCAGGATCAGGCTCCTACCTCTTCTGCAGATTAAAACCAGATTGTATGTTTGTCTTTTCTATTGTTGCTGCTATAGTTTCAAGTTCTTATTGGCAATAATGGCAGAAATAAATGATATAATCATAACAAATATAAGCCGATGAAGAGAAGAGATTAGGAACAAAAAAATGCATGGAAAAGTCACACATTGTAGAAAAACTGAATTGATTTCTAAAGACCTATGATTTGGTATTAGATATTGGCTTTTCAGCTTTTCAATAATTCCTTTCCTCTTTACCAGATGCCATAAGCTAAATTTCCACCTGTTCCTCACCCAGAGTCCCTGTGGACATCCCTGTTGAGACTGCTCCCAACTGGGGTGGGCATCTGAGGACACCCTGCATGGTCAAGCTGTGCCCTGGCCTTGCATCACCACTAGCTTAGAAACAGACATGCAAGGCAACCAAGCCAACACAGAAAACCCTAGACTTCCAAAGGAGACTGGAAACGATCTCCTTAAGCTGCATTTTTAGAGAGATGGAACACAGGCTTAGGGCTTCTACCATGCTTCCACCAAAAAAGGGACCAGGCTGAGGGAGGAGAGATGAAGGCAGCACTGAGGGTGGGAAAGGGTCTGCGGCCACAGCTCAGTCTAAATCCCCAAGCCAGCCATGCTTGGGATTTCCAGTTTTATGAACCAATAAATCCCCCATTTTTCTTAATCCAGTTTTAGTAGGGTTTCTGTCACTTGTGATTTTTTTTTTTTCTGTCACTTGTGATTAACATATCCACAGCTAATATGTTGTGTTGAACAATAGAGCAATCCGTTGTTTATAATCTAAGGCAAAAGAAATAATAACCGTGTGATTTTGAATTATAGTAGCTTTAACTACCACTGGCTCTCTATTCTCCATACACAAAATTTCCTCCCAGTCAAATAAAAGTGAATTTAAACCTAAACCATGACTACTGATATCACACGATTTGTTTTATCAGTTAGAATTTATAATTGCTCTGATGCCATCACATGATAAGCATAACCTTAGAACCATAAAAATGTTGGCTGTCATGAATCTTCAGAATGCATGTATTTTAAAATTCATACATTCTAAATGTGTGCCACCCACATCTGCATATAGATACGTCTCACACCTTTGGTTCCAGATCACCTTAATAAAGCAAATATCACAATAAAGCAAATTACAGGAATGTTTGGGGTTCCAAATGCATATAAAAGCTACATTTCTATTACACTATACTCAACGCAGGCAATGGCATTATGCCTAAAGAAAAACTATGTGGATGTCTTAAGTTAAAAATACAGAACCTCCACAGCTGACCATCTTTCTGCTTGACCACCTCCTTAAGTTGACCTAATTTTCATAGACTGGATATACATCACCTGTACTCAGTGGAAGACTGACCTTTACACACTGACCACCTCTGTAAGTTCTATCTTGATCACTGGGGCTGTGACACACAATATATTTTTTTAATAAATCATATGCACATAGATCATGAATACATTTATGCATATGTGGGGTACAATGTGTTGCCTTGTTATACAATTTGATGTGATTACATCAAACTAATTAATATAGCTTTTGTCTCATTTACTTGATTATTGTTTTAAGACATTTATGTTCTACACTTGATAGATTTGACTTGTACCCTTGCTCCATAGGTATGGTCCTGCCGTTCACTCTCCTTCTATCAAATCTCCCCCTTCCTCTCCCTTCTCACTCCATATCTTTCCTTCATCCTGGACTATAGTTGTGTTGTATCTTTCATAAGAAAGCCTGAGTAAATATAAGTCGGTTTCATAGAAGTACTGAGTATATTGGATACATTTTCCTCCATTCTTAAGATACTTTACTCAGGAGAATATGTTCCAGGTCCCTCCATGTAAACATAAAAGAGGTAAAGTCTCCATCTTTTTTAAGGCTGCATAGTATTCCATGGTATACATATACCACAATTTATTAATCCATTCATGTGTCGATTGGCACTTTGGCTTCTTCCATGACTTGGCTGTTATGAATTGACCTGCAATGAATAATCTGGTGCAAATATCTTTTTTGCAAAGTGATTTTTGGTCTTTTGGATATACTCCTAGTAGAGGAATTGCAGGATCCAATGGCAGGTCAATTTTTAGATCCCTGAGTATTCTCCAAACTTCTTTCCAAAAGGAACATATTAGCTTGCATTCCCACCAGCAGTGGAGAAGTGTTCCCTTTTCTCCACATCCACACCAACATATGTAGTTTTGGGATTTTGTTATGTGGGCTACTCTTATGAATGGATTAATAAATTGTGGTATATGTATACCATGGAATACCATGCAGCTTTAAAAAATATGGATACTTTACCTCTTTTGTGTTTACATGGAGGGACCTGGAACTTTTTCTCCTGAATAAAGTACCTCAAGAATGGAGGAAAAAGTGTCCATTGTACTCAGTACTTATATGAAACTGACTTATATTTACTCACACTTTCTTATGAAAGATAGAACACAACTATAGCCCATAATGAATGAGAGAAATGGAGTGAGAAGGGAGGAGAGGGGGGAGGTTTGATAGAGGGAGGGAAAACAGCAGGACCACCCTATGGAGCATATTGGGCAAGGGTACAAGTCAAATCTATCAAGTGTAGAATATAAATGTCTTAATACAATAATCAAGTAAACAAGGTGAAAGCTATATTAATTAGCTTGATGTAAGCATGTCAAATTGTATTAAAAAACACATTCTACCCCACAATACATAAATATATTTATGATCTATGTGTATATGACTTAATAAAAAAATAAATAAATGGATAAAAGAATTTAAGGGGGTCTTGGTTTTGAGAAAACTGGGAACCATTATTTCAAATGTTAAAGTAAATTGAAATACTAAGTTCAACAAGAAAATAAGGAAAGGGATGGATTTATACTATGATCTATCAGTCCTCTGTGAGATGACTGACATCACTAAAGGATGAACAAGATCTCCCAGAGCTTTGGGAATTGGGTGGTTGTGTAACCTGGTAGCAGCTGTGATAATGATAATAGTACTAAAAATAGACCACATGTATTGACTATTCTGAGGAACAACCTTCACATGTTTTTCATCATTGAGTACTAACAACAACCCTATGAACTAAATAATACTCTTGTCTTCATTTCACAATCAGGAACCTGGAATGAAGGGATGTTAAGTAACCTGCCCAGGGTCATATAGATCATGAAACATGCAATGAGGGGTAGATCAACTATGTGGGCTGACAGAAATTGTCATGCATGTACTAGTATGTGCACGTGTGGTTGTATGCGTGTACTATGTATGCATTTACTAAGCACACACAGACTACCTTGCCATCTGAGGAGGTGCCTGGGGAAAACGTAGGGTAGGGGTGAGAAAGACTACCAAGGAAAAGATATCAAACCAGACCTCCCCTCTGATCCTGCAATCCCATTACTGGGCATCTACCTAGAAGAAAAAAAAGTCCTTTTATCATAAGGACAATTGCACCAGACTGTTTATCACAGCTCAATTTACAATCACCAAAATATGTAAACCACCTAAATGCCCACAAACCCAGGAATGGATTAACAAGCTGTGGTATATGTACACCATGGAATACTATTCAGCCATTAAAAGAGATGGAGACTTTACATCTTTTGTATTAACCTGGATGAAAGTGGAACACATTATTCTTAGTAAAGCATCACAATAATGGAGAAGCAAGAATCTTGTGTACTCAATTCTAATATGAGGACAATTGATGACCTAGTCCACAGTGAGGAGTGTGGGAAGGGGGATGCAGAGAGAGGGAAAGGTAGGGGTTCATGGGGTATGACACACTTCTTGGGGATGGGTCACAATTATAAGAAGTACTTTACCTAACAATCAGTGTAAACTGGTTCTTTATACCCTCAATGAATCCCCCCCCCCAAAAAAAAAGAAGGAAGGAAATGGAATAAGAAGTAGGATGGGGCTGTGACAAACTTTTCTTTCCCAATTTCATTTACAACAAGTCCATGTCAGGGAAGCATACCACACATATCCATGGGCATTATCCACACCCACACAGAATGCAGAGTGAATAGTGTGCTCTGGAGTTGTCCAACATGGCAGCCCTGGTGCCAGGCAAGGAAAAAGGGTCAGCATCACTTCTCCCTTCCCAGAGAACCTCTACCCTTCTCTTACTACTGGGATCAGACACAAACTCATTACATGAGATGGAAGTAAGAGGTGGAAATCAACATTCACAAGAAGACATTTTTAATATGTTTTATATAGAAAATAAAGTATTTTAAATGTAAAACTTATTTTTTAATGCAAGATTTTCATATTAATGTACAAGGACAAATGTGAACCTAATTGGTTCAGACCCACTGGTGAAGGAATCTTCTGACCCTTTCTTTTCCATAGTTTAGAATTTTGGAAAATGTCTACAAACTTTTGTCTTTGTTTGGCTTTTTTGACCAAGAAAATGTTGTTCTTACTTACAGAGTAACACTTAGAAGACCACAGATCTGTTCACTTTCCAATCACTGTCCATATGGATGATAGAAATGGGCACAAAAATTATAAATTAGCACACAAAGGGCATTTGAGTTGAAGGGGAGGTGATCGATAACAGGAGCCCGCAGTTGTGAGATGATTGTACTCTTGTCAAGAAAGAAGCGCATTTATAACTTGATACTGCACAAAATTGGGGAGGCTCCTTATCTAGAATCTTTGATGTCCTTGAGAAGCCAGGGGCCTTTGACCAACTGTGATTGTTTAATCAAGACTCAATTTTCTTGAGATGTGTTGATCACGGTATCATGCCTGCTGCATCACACTCCTGTTTAATAACAGCGTTAGGCAGTGAACTAGGAAAATAAATAAAACTCATAAATTTAGACTTTCATAAAAATCTAATTGTAAAAAGGAATCAATAGTGTCAGAATTTTTCATTCATTCACTTATGTATTCATGTGTTTGTTTATTCATTCATTGATAGTTCAACTAGTAGACCGTAGTGATTAAAGTTACTAGGTTTAGATTGACACAAAGCTAGATTTAAATCCTAGCCTGCAATCTTCTAGCTGTGAAATCTTGAGCAAACTATCTTTGAGTTTAAAAAGTTTAAAAAGACACTCAAGTGTCTTGAGTTCAGGTTTCCTTATTTGCAGAAAGGATTTGTAACAGCATCTATCTTCCAGAGTCATCATGAGAATCAAATTAGATAATGATATAGTAAAAGCACAGCAAATGTGAGCAATTAATGTTAATAAAATAATATGTATGATGCACAGAATAAAGTACTCAGTGAATAATTTAGTAGAAGTTCAACAGTCAATTGAATATATTTTATTTCTATCAAGGCTTATTTCTTACTAGCTTAAAATTCTGACTAGTTTAGGATTTGAAGTTTAAAGGTGGAAGTAGACATATACACATGTAATAATACATACACAAATATATATAAAATTTACTGTTTTGGTGCTAATGAAGTATTTACTACAACTGCATGGAAGAATACTGAATAATACATTAATTCCACTGAAGAGAGAAAGTATACCTCTTAACTACCTCACTGTTGAATACTCTTCTCATAGAGCTAAAAGCTTCCCTTCGTTACTTCCCTTCATTACTGTACAGTGTGTCAAAAGGTCAGATGACAGCTTTCATCTGGCCTCTTATTTGATGTTTTATTCATGCCAAAAAAATAAGAAAAGCAGCCCCTAGCAAGGTTGTAAGATAAGAAGAGGAATTGAAAGAAACTCTCATTGCTATATACAGAGTTTTTCATATTGGTTTTTATTTTGAGTGGTGAATTTATCAGTTCACATTGAATCCTGTCTTCAACTTACATGCAAGAACCTGAACCAAAAAAAACAAAACAAAACCAGCTAAGATAGATTGACTTATTTATGTGTTATTGCAGATTAATATGAGGGTACAAATGATCAGGTTACATTATTTGTGTTTGTTAGGTAAAGTCTCTGTTGTAGTGAGGTGCCTAACCCACAAAGAATGCCATGTACCCCTACATTGTGCCTATTCAGTGAGAGCAACTTGAATTTAATTGGATTTTCCCCCAAATTAAATTTAATTGAGTGTTCTCTTGTGTGGGCATGAATTTTGTTTGACTATGTTAGTATTGAGTACATTGGACACTGCTTATCCATTCCTGTGATACTTTTTACTAGGGAGAATGTTCTCCACCTCCATCCAGATTAATACAAAAGACATAAAGCCTCCATCTTTTTATGGCTGAATAATATTCCATGGTATACATGTACCACAGCTTGTTAATCCATTCCTGAGCTGATGGGCATTTAGATTGTTTTACATCTTGGCCATTGGAAATTGAGCTACAATAAATTAATCTAGTGCAAATGTCCTTATGATAAAATATCCCCCCTCTCTGGGTAAATACCTAGTAATGGGGTTGTAGGATCAAATGGAAGATCTAATTTGAGTTATTTCAGGATTCTCCATACTTCTTTCCAAAGAGGCTGTATTAGTTTGTACTCCCACCAATAGTGTGAAAGTGTTCCCTTCTCTCCACATCCACACCAGCATCTGCAGCTTTGGGACTTTGTGAAGTGGGTGATTTTCACTAGGGTTAGGTGATATCTCAGAGTAGTTTTGATTTGCATTTCTCTGATGATTAAGGATGATGAGCATTTTTTCATATGTTTATTGGTCATTTGTCTGCCTTCTTTGGAGAAAGTTTTGTTCATGTCTCTTGCCCAGTAATAGGTGGGATGTTTTGCTCTTTTTTTGTAGATCGATTTGAGTTCTTTTAAGATTCTAATTATCAACCCTTTGTCAGATTCATAACATGCAAATATCTTTTCCCATTCTAAAGGTTGTCTATTTGTTTTCATTGTTGTGTCCTTAGTGGTGCAGAAGCTTTACGACTTAATTAAGTCTCATTTATTTATTTTTGTTGCTGCTGCAATTAACGGGGGGGGGGGTCTTCCTTATAAAATCTTTACCCAGTCTGATATCACCTAGAGATCTTCTCACAGTTTCTGCTAGGATTTTTATTGTTCCATGACTTAGATTTACATCTTTTATCTATTTTGAGTCATAAATTAACTTCTTATTGTGTTCCATGTTCCATCTCAATATCTGTATAGAAATTTACTTATTTAATTCTCATATAGATGTACCAAGACAATGCTATTATCACCCATATTTAATGGATCAGAAACAGGCTTAGTAAAGTTGATGACTTGTTTAAATCACACTGCTCCTTCACCTATTCATCAAATGTATTAAGTGTCTACACCTGTGAAGTGCTCTGTGGGCTGTGATGATATGAGAAGCAGGACCACTATAATCTGGGAGCTTGTAGTTTAATGACATGAGGTGAGGCACACACAGCATAAGCCCTATATGATGGATGCCATGGAAAGAAGGATTATTCTTTTTCTATGTCCATAATGCACAGTTCCTCAGCTAAACCATTGTTTTTCATAGCTCATACCTTTAAATGTGTCACTGTCTCTACTTAGACTGTGTTCCTTTAGTTCTCCTCTGACGCCTCCCCTATTTCTTCCCTTCAGTAGCTTATACATATGCTTTGATACTCAGCTTGGAGGTTCTGGGTTCCAGGGAGGCATCCTTCAACTTGGATTGTTTGCTATCCTCTGAATTCTCATCACAGTCCTGAAAATTCTACAAAGCAAAAGTGCTTAAGGCTCATCCAGGGTGGCACACGTTCAAAATCTTTTAGGGGTTAGCTGATCTCAGACATAAGTGTTGAGTGGCCTTGGGCTATGACAGAGCACACAAATAGGAAAAGGGAGAGAGAAATGCTAATCACAGTCCCACTACCAGAACCAGCATTGTAACCTTGGATTGACCTTTAATGTCTTCAGACTTCATAAAACTCGAACACATATGGTAACCTTATCACTACCTAGTTCACAAAATAGCTATTATTTTTCACGAGACAATATGTAAATTAGTTAAACTTAAAAAAAATTTTAAAGTATTATCTCCTATTAACATGACTATTATTTTCGGATCTTGAGTTAAGGGGGGATGAATTTGAGTTATAAATAGGCATTAGCCTCAAATGAACAAAAGAACAAATAGAGCACTTTGTACTTTCCTCTCTACATATTTGGTTTTCTTTTATTATAAATTGTTTCATAAGTGCTCTGTTCAATCTTGTTTGAAATATGATAGGTGATAATTCTTCCATTGCTTTTACATAAAGCTCATCTCAGAAATATATTAAATGTACAGGGAAGAACATCACTTTTATATATGCTCTTTGTTTTATGAACAAATCCAGCAAAGTTGACAAAATCCTCTCCTGTTCCTTTTGCATATTTGTGAAGGAGAGTATACAGGATATTTGACAATGTAGGAGTCATAGAGTGAGCTTCCAAAATGAATCATCACTGCTTAACCCTCTGAGTAGACTGTTGAATTAGGAACCTGTGTAAGTAAACATAATTGGGGAAATATTGACTATTTTCTGCCAGTGAATGACATTGTTACTGACTTAGCTGGCATCTGAGTCTTTTCTTGGTTGTTCATTCTTGGTTTTTCTTCTTTCTACAGGATGTCTTAAAGAGAGTGAAATGGTTAATAGTGAAGTAAAATTCCCAAGTAACAATGACATTAACTTTAACAATGTTTTCTATTTTATATCATGAATACTGATGAAGAAATAAACTAATATGACTTTTTTTAAAAGCACCATTTGCATTGTTCATCTGAGATGCCACGACCATTAAGCCAGATATGTTCATTGGGTAAACCTCCAAAGGGTGCAAATAGCCTCTATACTGACTTTTATTTGAAAATTTGGGAATCCTTAAAGAATTCAACAATTCACTGCTTGGCTATCAGCATATAAATGAAAATAATGCATTCAAAGGATTGTAATTTTGTGTTTTGAAAATCCTGCCTTCATAGATTTCAGGAGCTAAATGAGTTAGTTTGCCTACAAAATTCTGTGGCTATTGTAGAGATTGTGCAGTCTGTCATGCACACAAGCTAATCTCATGTTTTGTGTAATAGAAAATGACACACTCTTCATAGCACAGGATAAAAATGAAAGGGAAAACAAAACAAAGGTGTGGCCCCTTCTCCTGGGAAGCTATACTAGTTCTCCCATATGTATATGCCACCTCTTTGGAAGAGATATGGGAGGGAAAAAAATTTTATAGCTTGAAAGAAATATCCTAGTGACTTACTGTAGAATGGAATTTGAGATAAGGTACATCTCGGATCCCATGCACAAGCACTATTTTTTCTGCAAAACTACTAATACTACTAATAATAATTTTGTATAAGTTTGTCTTAAAGCATAGACTCCAAAGAAAGCATTAGACTTAAGGCCCTATGTATTATATAAAGAAGGAGTGTTACAAAAGATATTGTGATAGTTTTAAAGAAAAAAATATATATATATAAATATAATTTTTTCCTCCCTTATCTTCTTTTTTTTTTTTTTTTTGAGACAGAGTCTCAAGCTGTCACCCTGGATAGAATGCTTGTGGCATCACAGCTGACTGCAACCTCCAATTCCTGGGCTCAAGTGAGTCTCTTGCCTCTGTCTCCCAAGTCGCTGGGACTACAGGCACCCACCACAACACCCAGCCATTTTTTGGTTGCAGCTGTCATTGTTGTTTGGCGGGCCCGGGCTGGATTTGAACCTCCAACTCAGGTGTATGTGGCTGGTGCCTTAGCCCGTTGAGCCACAGGTGCCAAGCCTCCTCCCTTATCTTTTGCCAGAAAAGATTATATTTCTCAACCTTGTCTTCCCATATCCAACAAGACTACTTGTATGAAGTGCTAATGACATCCTGACAGAAATAAACAGTGCAATTTCATATTCAGTGCTGAAAATTGGTGAATTTCAAATTCTCTCCTTAACTGATTAAACAATGACCTTGGATAAATTTCCTCCATCTCACATGTAATTTTTGGAACATAATATAATGTGGAGCTGAGATACCAAATGTACACACCTCATCCTGCTCCCATCACCTTGCTCTCTTCTCAGCTGAGCCCACATGGAAACTCTTGATCTCATGCTTCTCAGCAGGAGGGACTTGGGATGGCCCAGAAGCAGGGCCATCCCTGACAGAAAGGGAAGAAAAAGGACTTTTAACACACAGTCTTAGGTTTGAATTTATCTAATTTGTCAGCTGTATAAACACAGACAAGATACCCAACTTCTTTGAGTATCTGTTTCTGATTTAAGAAATGAAAATTTGGTCACTATGTCCTTGTAGTGCAGCCTAAAGTCTGGTAGGCTGATGCCCCCAGCTTTGTTTTTATTAAGAATTGCCTTGGCTACAGTTTTTTTTTCTGGTTCTATACAAAATAAAGAATTAGTTTTTCCAATTTTTGAAAGTATGATGTATTTTAATAGGAATGGTATTGAATCTATAGATTGCTTTGGGAAGTATAGACATTTTAACAATGTTGATTCTTCCCAGCCATAAGCATGATATGTTCCTCTACTTGTTAATATCTTCTGCTATTTTCTTAGGGGTTCGTAGTTTTCTTCATAAAAGTTCCTAATTATTATTAGAGAAATGCAAATCAAAACCACCCTGAGATATCATCTAACTCCAGTGAGAATGTCCCACATCACAAAATATCAAAATCGCAGATGCTGGAGTGGATGTGAGAGAAGGGAACACTTTTACACTGCTGATGAGAATGCAAACTAATATAACATTTTTGGAAGGCAGTATGAAGAACCCTCAAAGAACTCAAGTTACACCTCCCATTTGATCCTGCAATCCCATTACTAGGCATCTACCCAGAAGGAAAAAAAATCCTTCTACCACAAGGACACTTGCACTAGATTGTTTATTGCAGCTCAATTTAAAATTGTCAAAATGTGGAAACACCCCAATTGCCCACCAACCCAGGAATGGACTAACAAGCTGTGGTATATGTATATCATGAAATAGTATTCAGGCATTAAAAAAGATGGAGACTTTACATCTTTTTTTCTAACCTGGATGGATGTGGAACACATTATTCTTAGTAAAGCATCACAAGAATGGAAAAACAAGAATCCTACGTACTCAATTCTGATATGAGGACAATTAAGGTCATAGTACATGTGGGGAGTGGGGGAAAGGGAGAGCTGAGATAGGGAAGGAGGGAGGGGGTGGAGGGGACAAGGGGTGTGGTATACCCTTTGGGGGTGGGACACAATTACAAGAGGGTCCTTATCTAACAAAAGCCATCAATGTAACCTGCTTCTCTGTACCCTCAATGAATCTCCAACAATAAAAAAAAAATGAAAATTTCTGATTTGCAGAGTTGTTATGGACATATGAAAAAATGTGCAAAAAATGTTATTGATTGGAGTCACTCAAAGAATAACAGCCTTTCTTATTCCTGTCTATGAAGGCATTTAGTCTAGAAATTATCCATCATGCACCTCTCCAGGACAAGGTGGTGGGCTAGGCACTGAAGCTAGTAACATCAAGATACACATAATCCACAGCCTGGGTCAGGAAAAGTTTCACAGAGTACACTTTCTCTTACCACATGGCATATACTGTGGTGGTTAATATTATGTGTCAACCACGGTTCCACGATATCTTGTTAAATATCATTCTAGAGCAGTGGTTCTCAACCTTCCTAATGCTGTGACCCTTTAATACATTTCCTCATGTTGTGGTGACCCCAACCATAAAATTATTTTTGTTGCTACTTCATAACTGTAATTTTGCTACTGTTATGAATTGTAATGTAAATATCTGACATACAGGATGTATTTTCATTATTACAAAGGTGTTATGACCCACAGGTTGAGAACCGCCACTCTAGAGGTTTCTGTGAAGGCATTTTTAGATGAGATTAACATTTAAATGAGTAGGCTGAACAGCAGATTGTGCACAGCAATGTGAGTGGGCCTCATTTATCAATTGAAAGGTCTTAATAGAAAAAGACTGACCTTCTCCAGGTAAGAAGGAATTCTGCCAGGAGATTGTAACATCAACTCTTCCCTGGAACTTCAGCCTGCAACCTCCACTGCAAATTTTGGACTTGCCAACCTCCACAGTCACATAAACCAATTCCTTAGAATAAATCTCCATCTATCTAGATATAGATACATATCCTTATACAGATCAATATCTATTCATATATAGGTAACTCTCTCTATTTTATATATATATGAAATATATTAGAATATATGAATATATAAATATATATTCTAATATATGAATATATATTCTAATATATGGAAATCATATATTAGAATTCATATGAATTCCATATATTAGAATATATATAATACATATACATATATACATGTATATACATATGTATTATATATATTCTAATTCTATATTATATATATTCATATATATATATCTATTAAGAGAGAGTATATATACTTCCTAATGGTTCTTTTCCTCTGGGAAATCTTGACATGTACTTCGATATTTTCTATTCTAATTTCTTAGAAGTTTTTTGAATTTTCTGAATTTTGAATTTTGAAAAGAATTGCTAATTGAGATCCACTAAGCTGATTTCTGGACCCACTAATAGGCAATCTCTTGCAATGTGGAAAAACACTTTGATGCCTGCAATATTGAAATAAAAGAGAAAATGATGTCTTTCCATTTAAATATTACACTTATCTCCCCTCCCACAAATTACATTGCATTCTGTTCTTAGTGCCATAAAATATAATAAATCTTTCCAGAAAAATATTTTGTGTGACAATATGCAACTTACCCTCAAAGGGTTTATTATATCTTTCTTCCTTATTATTTATCTTGAATAATTATCAGACATAAAATATTCAAGGATTCAATTGTCACTTCTTATTAAATATGGATACATAATGTTAAAAAGTAAATTACCCTACTTTTATCAGATGGTCATGCTGTCTCCATAAAGTTGCATTTCCAATAAAATAAAAACTTTTTTTTTTAACTCTAAAAATAAAACTTTGGAACTTCTTTAGCCTTTGCAGGTGTTATTTACAGAAACATATATTTTAAATGTAAAATGAGTACACTTGCCACTCCATATCTGTGGTTTTCACATCTGTGGTTTCAATCAGCCATAAATTAAAGATATTTGGGGAAAGAAATGGATGGTTGTATATTTACTAAACTGACTTTTTTGGTCATTATTCCCTAAAAAATATTGCATGAAAACTATTTACATAGAGTTAACATTGTATTGTGTATTATTGGCAATTTAGAGATGATTTAGACAATATAGAAGGATATGTGCAAATACTATACCATTTTACATAAGGGACTTCAGCATCTGTGGATTTTGGGACCAATTCCCTCCAGATATAGAGGGAAAGGAAAAATTCCTAATAGCCAAAGCTGGAACAATTTTAACAACAAAGCAAATATATTGGACTATAATTTAAGATATAATATAGATACTTATGGCTCCATACTGATACAAAAATGATTGATTGAATAAATACATAAATGGGAGAGAAGAGATGAATCTCCCTACAAAAGAATTTCAAATGATTTATGTAGGTGTGCCTCGCCTCATGCAGGAGGCCCAAGTCCACTTTACCTCTCCTCACTCTTCACTCCAGCCCCCTTCAAGTGTGGGCTGCACTTACTGACTTTGGGATGGGGTGGCTGTGCAGTAGAGAGACCTGGCAGATACCATCTTACCAAGGTGATCAGAGTCGACATCCTCAGGGTTAAGTCACGTTAGTAAAGTGTATCCTTGACATGATGAGACTGACACTTTATTTCTGATGTCTTCCTGCCCCAAACCCATGTCTATAGGACAGCTCTGAGAAAAACATTAACAAACTCTATTTGAGTGACGTTCTGCACAAACTTTGACAAGTGCTTCTCAAAGCTGTCAGGTGATCAATGACAAGAAAACTGTTGTTTCTGAGAAACTGTCCTAGATGAGAGGAGGCTAGGGAGATATAATGACTCTATTTAATGTGGTAGCCCAGATGAGAACTTCAAACAGAATAAGGACATTGAGGAAAAAACTGGTGAAATCGAATGGACTGTTGAACTTAGTTAAGGCGCCAATGTTAGTTTCTTAGTTTGGACAAAGGGACCATGTTGTCGTAGGATGATAACAATTGGACAAAATGGGTAGGGTTATATAGAAATTCTCTGTACCAACTTTGCCAATTTTCTATAAATTTAAAGTGATTATAAATGAAAAGTTTACAGTTCCATGAGTCACAGAGAAAGAATGTAAATAGAAGGACACAATCTGAAAATGGCAGAAAGCAATGGTTAAATGTATTTCAGCTTCTCTGGGTTTCCTGTGCTCCTCAGGAAGCAGTCCTTTCAGGTCTCATTGTTTATTTGACTAATGAGGTCAGTTTTTTTTTGTTTGTTTGTTTTTTAACAAAATGGACTAAGCAAATCATTTTATGGATGATTTTTTTTCAGAGTCTTTTTTGAGAGAAAAATAAAATTCACCAAGGATGATGCATTCTTCTAAAAAGTACTTCTGATTTGATTTAAAATAGCAGGTACTAATTTTCCTCTTATTTTGCATTTCATTTGAATATTACTTATGTATTGTAAACATGTGCTGAATTCTTATTGCATTTTTATTTTTAAAAATTTCTTTATTTGTTTTTAAATTTCAAATACTAAAGAGATACAAATAACTTTTATTACATGGCTTAAGTTAGGACAATAAATGTGCTCACCACCTGAACACTGTTCATTGTGGGTTTTTGTCCCTGTTCTTTTCTCCATCCCTGGTCCTGGATTTCTGATGACTTTTACTTTTCTCTATGCACTTATCAATTAGTTCCAATTTATTAGAGAGTATCTGTGATGTTTGTTTTTGCACTCTTGAGATATTTCACTTAGGATAATGATCTGTAATATTTTCCAAATTGTTACATAAGGCATTAATTCATCTTTCTTTTAATTGCTGAGTAGCATTCTATGGTTTATATGTAGCATGTTTTATTAATCCACTCATGAATTGATGTATACTTGGGTTGATTCCAGATCGTTGCAATTTTGAATTTTGCTGCAATAAACATTCAAGTGCAGGTGTCTCTTTCTAAAATGACTTCTTTTCTTTTGGGTAGATACCCAGCAGTGGGATTTCTGAATCAAATGGTAGGTCTACTTTTAGTTCTTTGAGAAATCTCCATATTGTTTTCCATAGGAGTTGTACTAATTTCTGTTGGATTTTTCTTAAGGGGGGAGACAGAAAGCTGAGAGAAGAAGACAGACCCTGTCTTACTATGTCCATTTTATCTAATGGCATCCAAAGAGCCATCAAGAAGGCTTGATTGGAATAAGCAAGTTTACTCCTTTGCATTGGCCACATTTAATATTAAAGACTTTTTCTTTTCTAGGGCATTCAGTTTAGACATTTATTAATTTAATTTTTGTAGACATAAATTGCTTTTTTTTTTTTTTTTTTGTTTTTGGAGACAGAGTCTCAAGCTGTCACCCTGGGTAGAGTGCCATGGTGTCACAGCTCATAGCAACCTCAAACTCTTGGGCTTAAGTGATTTTCTTGCCTCAGCCTCCCAAGTAGTTGGGACTACAGGTGCCCACCACAATAACCTGGCTATTTTTTGGTTGTAGTTGTCATTGTTGTTTGGCAGGCCCAGGCTGGATTTGAACGCCCAGCTCTGGTGTATGTGGCTGGCACCCTAGCCACTGAGCTGCAGGAGTGGCTTATTCCTTTTAATGTTCCTTTTCTATGTTGTTGTCAACTGCCTTAGTCCTAGTATGCTAATTGCTTTAATGTAATCACCAAGTTTCTGTGGATAATATACAGGTTTATATTTTATTCAAATAACAGCCAGTACAGATCATTGGGGAGAAGGGATTTGCTCTATGCAGTGGAAGAGTTACTGTGACATGATGGTTCTGCCCACTTGGCACTGACTAAAGTAAGACTCATGGTGGGTGACTAGGAGAAATAAGGAATGTGTTTCTCTCTAAATGAAACTGCAAGGCAGATGGGTTAATTTTATGGCAGGTTAGACTAGCAGTGTATTTGGATTAGAGGACATGTTAAGGTGAAAGAGAAGCAAGCCTAACTCCATTTTGTGATAATTCCTGTTCCTGAGAGTTAGTGGAGAGGTAAAACAGGCCTAATTCCATTCTGTTGTTGTGACTCCTTTTCTGTTACATTCCATTACCTTCAAAACTGGTTCGTCCTGCTTGCCCTCCCTTTGTATAACTGTGACTGCATTCAACTAAAGTTGTTAGTGATGTAAATTATTGACTGAACTTGTAATTATGTCCCTGGTGATTATTGCTTTTTATAATTATGCTATTTATGAGCCCCACCTATAAGTCACCCTCCCTACATTTCCTTAAGGACATTGAGCATTGTGTAAACTAACCATCCTACCCTAGTGTTTTCCCCTAACTGCTATTTCTTGCTTCTTTAACAATGCTTATTTGCCTTCCCCCTGACCCCCGGGGGAAAATTTTGCCTTATAAAAGCCAGAGCATCAAACAGGGCTGCTCTCAGAAACCCTATGTTGGGACACTGAGGCAATCACCAGCTGGCTCTTCAATAAAGGACTCCTCTTTAATTCAGCTTGTCTGGTGGTGTGGTCTTTGGGGAACTCCTGGGCACAACAGACAGAGCACTCTCTTTTATTAAGTGAGGGAAATACCAGGTCACATGAAGTTCTAGACTTGTGGTATTAATATGAAAGTATTAGGTTGATATAGTCTTTTCATTTTTTCATACAAAGCAAAAGGAGGCTGTCTAAGTTCTAAACAATCAAATACCTTGAGTAGTACTTATTTCTCCAGTGAAAAATTATGTTTAACATTCCTTATGTTGAATAACATAGCCACTTTGGTGTTGATTAGGTAATATTGGAAATGCTTAGTAGCAGCTTCTTCTGGAATATTCTTCCGTCTTTGAAATAGGATCTCACTCTGTCACCTGAGCCAGAATGCAGTGGCATCATTATAGCTCACAGCAACCTCAAACTCTTGGGCTCAAGCGATCCTCCTCCCTCAACCTCCAGAGTAGCCAGGACCACACGCCCAGCCACCACTCTGGGCTGTGGACTGAAGTTTTTCAAATGCTAACTAAGCAAACCTGGAGTATGGACTTCTGATTAGGTTATTTCAGATATTAACTAATCATTCCCAGATGAGAAGTAAAGTTAATTTAAACAGAAATCATATATACCACATAATTCATGTTAAGGTATAGTACAGTAGAGATAATTTAATGTGTTAATAATAATTATTATAAATTGGAAAATGTTTTGTTTTGTGAAACTTTGTAACTTCTGAGACTCTGTCCACTTACATCTCATAGCTCTTTTTGTTTGACTTCATGATCCATTAGTAGGTCTGGGAGAAGAGAGCCCAAGAGATTAGAGAGGGTACTAGAAAATAAAGGACAGATAAAGACTGGACGTATTGTTACTGTGAAAATTGAAAATCTGAAATTTCATTAATGGAGTTTGCAAATCCAGAGCATTTTTTTTTTTTTTAGTAAAACAGCTAAGATGTGTCTCTGCCAGGGACTGAGAAGATTATTACTTTTAATTTCCCTTCCCCTCTGAGGTTGCAGCCATCCTACTCATGAAGGCGTTGAACTGCTTCAGGTGTTTTGTACTTCCTCGTCCTCCACCCTTCATTGAGCACAGGCGGGTCTGACTCCTTTACAACCTTCTTTTGGTGGGTCAGTCTGTCTGTGAGGAACACGACTGGGAAGAACATTAAAATATTATCTAAGCCAAGTGTGAAATCCCACATCTTTAGCTGAAATTTCCCAGTATAACCCAGAAAGCCTGATTATTGAGGCCTTGATTACACAGAGCCTAATGGCATGTTGGTAAATGTTTAATAAACAGCAATCTGGGAGAAAAACTTAAAAGCCTCAATTTGTAGCATTTGAAAATGTCCATGGTAAACACTTCCTCCCTGGCTGTTCTGAAGCTACTGACATGGTGTCATGGAACATGAAGCTGAGGAGAGGTGAGCATGCTCTGCTTTCACAAGCACATTTCACTGGGCTCCAGCACACTCCCAAATACTCTCCCACATTCCTGTAAATGGGCATTTGGGTTACAACTATCACAGTCCACAATTTACTCTTTAGGAAGAGGGTTGCCACAATCAGTTATGAGGGCATAACTCTGCATAGGTGTAGACTAAGATGCCATTTAATAGGTCAGTCAGAGGAACTCCAAAAATGGAGCAAGCACAGGCGGCTGCATTTTGAGTATAACGCACTCCATCTTGGCTGTGCAGGGACCTCTGCTGAAGCCCTCCCCTTCTGGGACCCAGCCAGAAGAAATGAGGAACTAGAGAACATAAAGGTTCTGGGCTGGGGTAGGGGATAAACCTTAAAATGAACAGAACACTCTCAGTAGGAAGCCAGGTGGAACCTGTACCTAGAACAGTCATTAGCTCACCAAAGAAACATCTCCTACCCTACCTTAAAATCTCCTCAGCCCGCCTTCAACGAGGTGCTAAATAAACTTCAGCTATTGCTCTTCATCCTGCTTTGTGACTTCATTAAGCTGACTGCTACCTTATACCATTTATATCACATTTGTGTAACTCATGCCCCCATCTGCACAGCTGTCTGTGGCAGTCCTACTATGAAATAATACTATTGATCAAATACCAAAAGAGTGAAATGAGAAAAAGGGAAGAGAAAATTTATTTTCTTTTCTCATGGAGCAATAACATCTAGAACAAAGAGCAAGTCCATTCAGGTTTATAATGCCATTGTTGCAAATGTTGATGGCATTTTAATTTACATGACTACAAAACTGGTCATTAAAGTACATTGCAACTTATATAGCTGTATGTAAATGCTCAGTAAAAATTAATTTCTATGGATTAAGTCCAAAATTCTAATAATTTGCTTACAGAAATGTCACTACAATGAGATATCAAACAAATTATGTCTTGGTATGAGCAGTGAGTAGTCATAGCAGGCCTGACATTAAGCCTGCCCATAACTTTATAGGTTAACTTCCCAGCAAGAATTTGTAGACTTAGGATGACCTTAAACTTTATATCCTGACTAGGAAACAATTACACACCATATGTTGCAGGGAACATGAAAATGAGAGAAATCACAAACAAACTTAGGTTATGACAGGTTCTAGGAAATTCAATGTTCTTTTGTTTTCATAAACTTAAGAGTTGATTGTTCACCTTAAAAGCAGGGAAAAGCTTTTCAGGAAAGCTGAGAAAATGGTTTCCAGAAGCTAAATGTAATTCTTGCTTCTTCAGAATTCCTTGGTTTCAAAAGTTTGAATACCAATAAAGCAAATTAAAACAAGTGATCCCATCTCAGGGTGAGCAAGGACTTGAAGAGAAACTTCTCTAAAGAAGACAGGCATACAGCCTATAGACACATGAAAAAATGCTCACCATCCTTAATCATCAGAGAAATGCAAATCAAAACTACTTTGAAGTATCACCTAACTCCAGTAAGATTAGCCCACATAACAAAAATCCCAAAACCAGAGATGTTGGCGTGGATGTGAACAAAAGGGAAAACTTCTACATTGCTGGTGGGAACACACACTAATATGTCCCTTTTGGAAGGATGTTTGAAGAACACTTAGAGATCTAAAAATAGACTTGCCATTCGATCCTATAATTCCTTTACTAGGTATATACCCAGAAGACTAAAAATCACATTATAACAAAGACATCTGTACCAGAATGTTTATTGTAGCCCAATTCATAATTGCTAAGTCATGGAAGAAGAGCCCAAGTGCCCATTGACCCACAAATAGATTAATAAATCGGGGTACATGTATACCATGGAATACTATGCAGCCTTAAAGAAAGATGGAGACTTTACCTCTTTCATGTTTACATGTATGGAGCTGGAACATATTCTTCTTAGCAAAGTATCTCAAGAATGGAATAAAAAGTATCCAATGTACTCAGCCCTACTATGAAGTTAATTTATAGCTGTTGTATGAATGGTATAACCCAACTATAACACAAGTATATAGGGAAAGGGGCAAAGGTAGGGAGGGGAGAGGGGAGGTTGGGGAGGAGGGAGGGTAATTGGTGGGGCCATACCTACGGTGCATCTTAGAAGGGTACTGGCAAACCTTGCTAAATGCAGAATACAAATGTCTTCATATAATAATGGAGATATTGCCAGCAAGGCTATGTTAATCAGTTTGATGAAAATAGTTAAGATTGTATATGAAACCAGCACATTGTACTCCTTGATGGTACTATTGTACACAGCTATGATTTAATGATAAAGATAATTTAAAAATGTCAAAAAAAAAAAAAGACTGCAGAAGCTGAAAAAAAAAAGAAAGATTTGATTTCTCCATCAATTGTAAAGCTTAACTTAGCGGGATATAGAATTTTGGGCTGCAAATTGTTCTGTTATGTAGGTTAAAGATAGATGACTACTGTCTTCTGGCTTTAAAATTTTCATTAGATAAGTCTGTGGTTACCCTGATAGGTTTTCCCCTGTAGGTTAGTTGGTGCTTACTCCCTCAGCTTGCAAAATCTTTTCTTTTGTCTTGACTTTAGATAAATTTATCATAATATGCCTTGGAGAATCTCTATTTGAGTTGAGGTGACCTGGAAACTGATATCCCTCTGAAAAGAGTGTGTCAGAATATTTGTTGATATTTGGGTAATTTTCATTTATAATATTCCCATTCCATTTTGTTGTTAATAATTTCTCTTGTATCCTTATGTTCTCTAATTGACTGCTTCAGTTCCTTCAGCTCTGCGATATCTTTTCTATATTCTTCATATTGTTCATCTTTTATTTGATTCTGTTTTTGAATTTCCTTTTCGTTATTATCCACTTTCTCAGTAATTTCTTTTATTGTTTTTTTGGTTGTTTCCTACTTTCTCAGCAATTCTTTCCTTGTTCTCATCATCTGTACTTTAAATTCCCATTCTATCATTTCTAACATTTCTTTATAGGAGGAATTCTCTGTGGTAGCTATCTCATGATCCCTAGAAGGGGTACCTCTGGACTGGTATTTCATGTTGCCAGGATTTTTCTGCTGATTCTTCTTCATGACTGCTTTCTTATATCTGTTTCCTTACCTTAATTTTCCTTTCATTTCTTCTTGTTCTTTAAGTTACTGTACGGCTGGCCTAATTTTTTAATGAGTCCTTTTGGTACGAGACCAGAAGGATGAAAAGATTGAAGATCAGGAAGGGAAAAAATGATTTAGAAAAGAAAGAAAAGGAGAAAGAAGAGGGAGTGAGTAAAATGAAATATTGACAAAAAGAAGAAAGGCACTGAGAGAAAGAAACAGGAGAAATATAGGTGTGTAGTAGGATACTATGACCCAAACTTAAATACCTCCAACCCCCAGGGGTGCTGGGTTGGGTGATTCCTTTGAGGTCAACATCTCTTTGCTAGCCAACTCAGGTACAGTAATCCCACCTCCACTAGGTAGAGTGGAAAGACAAAAATACTATAAATCAAACTGAAACAAATAAGCAAAACTCTTATGGGATAAAATTAGGGAGAAGAAAACAAATAGGGGCCCCAACACTAGAAAAAATGAAATTCTAATTGTTAAAGAAGGCAAAAATGGAAGATTATATTTAAACTAGAATAGTGAAAACGAAAAGAAAAAAACAAAAAGAAAAAATATTTCAAGGAAAAATGTTGAAATTAAGAAAAAAAAAAACCTAACGAAGAAACCAAACAGTTTATATATCTTGCTGAATATTGACCGGGCAACAGGTGATCTTCTGAGGTATGAGATGTCAATCACAATGTTGATACAGCTGTACAAGATGGAGACTGGACGCCTCTGCTGATTTCTCACACCATACAGGCTCGGGAGTCCAAATGTGTCCTTAGCCCACTCAAAAGACACTCCAACCCATGAACTTTGGCCAAGCAGAAGCTTTCCAAAGCAAGCACTTATCCCTGGGATCTCTCCTTGCATGGCTGCCTGCTTATGCAAGGCACCAAATTCAGTCTCCCTCTATGCCCCTGAGGGCAAAGGCTGTTAATCTACCAAACACTTGGTTCTCCACACTTGCCCAGCATCTCAATCCCTGCCTTTGGGCAGCTCAGTCACTAGATTACTTCCCCAAGGTCTCCTGGCCAGTCCCTGCACTGCAGCATGCAGGGGCAGCCCACAGCTGAATGATATTAGCTCCTTTCTGGCTCAGCAGCTCAGTCTGGTGCCCCAGACAACACACAAAGTTGTCCACACACCAGCCCAAGATCACCCAAGGCAGTTCAATCATGTCCAAGTCCCAAAAACCCCAAATAGCCCACAGGTAAGGCTTTTCCTGCCTGCAATCTCACTGTTGCTATGGTTACAGCTGTAGGCAACCTCCAACTGAACAAGCACCTATCGCTTGCCAGTTTTCCACCACTTCTGTCTTCTTTGTGGGGTCCAGAAGTCTCTCACTGACTTCTTGTGTCACCAAAGGGAATTCTCTGGGCAAAACCCCAGAGATGCCTGGAGTTTTCTCTCCCCACTCACTATGCCTGGATCCACAGAAACTATTACTCGGCCATCATCTTCAATCCAATTCAATATATCTCTATTTTTGTGCCAATACCATGCTGTCTTGACCACTATGGATTTGTAGTATAGCCTAAAATCTGGAATGCTGATGCCCCAGGCTTTGTTTTTATTACTAAGAACTGCCATAGCTATAGAGGTTCTTTTCTGGTTCCATATAAAATGAAGAATCATTTTTTTCTGAGTCTTGAAAGTACGATATTGGTATTTTGATAAGGATGGCATTGAATTGGTAGATTACTTTGGGAAGTATAGACATTTTAACAATGTTGATTCTTCCCAGCCATGAGCATAGTATTTTGGTTTCATAATTTTCTTTATAGAGGTCCTTCACCTCTTTTGTTAGGTATCTTTCTAGGTATTTCATTTTCTTTGAAGCTAAGGTGAAGGGAATTGTGTCCTCAATTAGCCTCTCATCTTGGCTGTTATTGGCACATACAAAGGCTTCTATCTTGTGGACATTGATTTGATATCCTGAGACATTATTGTATTTTTTGATGACTTTCAGGAGTCTTGGGGTTCTCTAGGATCATATCATCAGCAAAGAGGGAGAGTTTGACCTCCTCTGCTCCCATTTGGATGTCCCTCATTTCCATGTCTTGTCTAATTATATTGGCTAGAACTTCCAGTAATATGTTGAATAGTAATGGTGACAGAGGACAAGCTTATCTGGTTCCTGTTATAAGAGGAAAAATTTTCAGTTTTACTATGTTCAGTAAAATGTTAGTTGTGGGTTTGTCATAGATAGCTTCAGTCAGTTTACAAAATGTGCCACCTATGCCTATACTCTTCAGTGTGCTAATTAGAAGAGGATGTTAGATTTTATTGAATGCTTTTTCTGAATCTATTGAGAGGATCATAGTGTCTTTGTTTGTGCTTTTGTTGGTATGATGAATAATGTTTATGGACTTTCATATGTTAAACCAGCCTTTCATCCCTGGGATGAAAACTACTTGATCATGATGTATGACTTTTTTGATGATAAGCTGTAATCTATTGGCTAGGATTTTGTTGACAATTTTTACATCTATACTCATTAGTTAAATTGGTCTGAAATTCTTTTTAGTTGGGTCTTTTCCTGGTTTTTGGGTGATGGGTGATGTTTGCTTTATAGAATGTGTTGGGGAAGATTCCTTCCTCCTTAATTTTTTGGAATAATTTCTGCAGTAGGGGAATAAGCTCTTCTTTGAAGGTTTGATAGAATTATGGTGTGAAGCCATCTGGACCAGGGCATTTTTTTGTTGGAAAATTTTTCATTGTTTCTTTGATATCAGTGCTTGAAATTGGTCTGTTCCAGATATCTATTTCTTCCTGGCTAAGTCTAGGGAGAGCGTGTGATTCCAAATATTGATCCATTTTATTTACATTGTCAAATGTCTGGGCATAGAGTTTCTTGTAGTATTCAGAGATGATCTCTTGTATCTCTGTGGCATCAGTTGTTATTTCCCCTTTATAATTTCTGATTGAGGTTACTGGAGATTTTGCTTTTGTATTTCTAGTTAGTTTGGCCAAAGGTTTATCTGTTTTATTTATTTTTCCAAAAAAAAAAAAAACTCCTTGTTTCATTAATTTTCCAAATAATTTCTTTGTTTTCAATGTCATTGATCTCTGATTTAATTTTGGATATTTCTTTTCTTCTGCTGGGTTTAGGCTTAGATTGTTCTTCTTTTTCCAGTTCCATCAGATGGTTTGTGAGTTTGTTGATGTGCTCTCTTTCTGTTTTTCGAATGTATGCATCTAAAATGATACATTTTCCTCTCAGAACTGCTTTTGCAGTATCCTGCAGGTTTGGGTAGCTTGTATCTTCATTGTTGTTATGCTCAAAGAAGTTAATGATTTCCTCTTTTATTTTGTCCTGCACCCAACTGTCATTCAGCATAAGATTGTTTATTTCCATGCCTTTGTGTGGGGTTGACCATTGTCGCTGGAGTTGAGTTCCACCTTTATTGCCTTGTGGTCTGAGAAGATAAAAGGTGAAATTTGAATTTTTTTGATTCTGTTGAGGTTTGTTTTGTGTCCTAGAATATGTTCAACTTTGGGGATTGTTCCGTAGGGTGATGAGAAGAGTGTATATTCTGTAACTTTGTGATGGTGTGTTCTACATATGTCTATCAAGCACAGTTGTTCTAAGGTCTCAATTAAGTCACTTATATCTTTGTTTAATTTCTGTTTAGAGGATCTGTCTAGCTCTGTAAGAGGTGTGTTAAAATCCCCTGTTATTGTGTTATAGCATATCACATTGCTCAGACTGAGTAAGGTCCGTTTCAAGAATCTGGGGGGCATTTAAGTTGGGTGCATAAATATTTAGAATTTAAACAACTTCTTGTTTTATTTTTCCCTTGACCAATATAAAGTGACCATCTTTGTCTTTTTTGACTTCAGTTGCTTTGAATCCACATGTATCGGAAAATAAGATTGCAACTCCTTTTGTCTTCTGAATTCCATTTTCCTGAAAAATTGTCTTCCAACCCTTAACTTGGAGTTTTAATTTCTCTTTTGAATCTAGGTGTGTTCCCTGCAGACAAGAAATGGATGACTTGTGTTCTTTAATCCAGTCAGCCAATCTATGCCTCTTCAGTGAGGAATCGAAGCCATTAACATTTATTGAGATAATTGATGAGTGCAGTAGTATCTATTCATCTTATTTTGTGAGAGTCTATTGCTTAGTTTTATCTCTTGCATCATTGTGGAAGTTAGGCTCTGTCCTTTACTTTCTGAGTTCTTATTTTACTGTTGATCCATTGTAATGGTCAGTGTGTAAAACAGGTTGAAGTATTTCTTTTAGATCTGGTCTTGCTGTGACGAATTTCCTCCATGTTTGCATATCAGTAAATTATTTGATTTCTTTGTCAATTTTAAAGCTTAGCTTAGCAGGATATATAATTCTGGGATGGAAATTGTTCTGTTTAAGTTGATTAAAAGTAGATGACCATTGTCTTATTGCTTGAAAAGTTTCATCAGAGAAGTCTACAGTCACCCTGATGGATTTTGCCCTGCAAATCAACTATCATTTACTACTGGCAGCTTGCAGAATCTTTTCTTTTGTCTTGAGCTTGGACAGTTCATCATAATGTGTCTTGGAAAGCCCTGTTAGGGTTGAGGTGACCTGGGGTCCAATATCCCTCTGAAAGGAGTGTGTCAGAATCTTTGGTGATATTTGGGTAATTTTCATTTATAATATTCTCTAGTATGGCTTCCATTACTCTGAGGAATTCTTCTTCACCTTCTGGGATACCTGTAACTTGTATTCCTGAATGCTTCATAGAGTCCCATAATTCTGTCAGTGAACGTTCTGCTTTCTCTGTCTTCTTTTCTGTCTCTTTAACTATTTGAGTTATCTCAAGAGCTTTGTCCTCTACCTCTAAGAGTCTTTCTTCTGCATGGTCTAATCTGTTGTTGATAGTTTCTATTGTACCTTTAAGTTCCCTAATTGACTGCTTCAGTTCCTTGAGCTTTGCTATATCCTTTCTATATTCTTCACATCATTTATGTATTATTTGATCCTGTTTTTGGATTTCCTTTTGGTTATTTTTCACTTTATGAGCAGTTTCCTTCATTGTTTCCATTATGTCCTTCATTGTTTTCATCATCTGTATTCTAAAGTCCCCTTCTGTGTCATTTCTAAAATTTCTTTATGGGTGGAATCCTCTGCAGTCATTGTCCCTTGGGGTGGTTTCTCTGGACTGTTTTTTCATATTGCCAAGATTTTTCTGCTGATTCTTCCTCATGAGTGTTTTCCTTTTTCTGTTTTCTTCCCCTAATTTTCTTTTCATTTCCTCTTGGTCTTAAGTTACCATGCCTCTGGCCTAGAGTTTCAATTAGTCCTTTTAGTACAGGACCAGAAAGAGGAGAAGATTGAAGAGCAAGAAGGGAAAAAATGATTAAACAGAAAAAAAAGAAAAAAAAATGAGAAAGGGGAGGGGGTGAATAAATGGGAATTTTTTTTTTTTTTTTGTAGAGACAGAGTCTCACTTTATCGCCCTGGGTAGAGTGCCGTGGCGTCACACTGCTCACAGCAACCTCCAGCTCTTGGGCTTAAGCAATTCTCTTGCCTCAGCCTCCCTAGTAGCTGGGACT
>CAUYON010011741.1:0-11853 GCA_963573935.1 Arctocebus calabarensis
TCTCATCAACAATGGATTTTGAAGTTTAATAGATTAGGAGAGTATTTTCCTTTCCTAACCCTGGAGGTGAGAGAGGGACTACAGGACAAAATTAGTTTTTAAAGTGTTTCCCTTTCTCCACATCCACGCCAACATCTCTGGGAGTGTGCACATATTTATAATCACTGTATCTACATGGTGATTAACTCTTTTACCGTTATAGAATGCCCTTCTTTGTCTTGTGTGACAGTTTTTAAATTAAAGTCTATTTTATATCATGAAAGTATAGCTACCTGTTTTCCCTTTTGATTACCATTTTCATGGACAATCTTCATTTTCAGCATATGTGTTCTTATTAAAATGAGTTTCCTCTACACATCATGTAGCTGGGCCTTAGTTTTTTGGTTTGATTTTTTTGTTGTTCAATTATTTATCCATTTTGTGTCTTTTGATTTGGAAGGCTAATCTATATTGTCTTTATATTTTATGCAGTTATTTTTAAGGAAGGATTTACTGTTGCCTTTTTTTTTTTATTGCTTTCGGTTAAATCTTATAGCAGTTACAAAAGTTTGTTAAGCTGATAGCAACTAACATTGAATTGCATACAAAAGATATACACTTTAACTTTCCTCTCTACATATCTTATATTATTGTTGTTAAAATTTATGTCTGTTCATATAGTATATTTTAACATATTTTATTTTATTAAGTTAATTTTAATTTTTTTGGATTTAAACATTTATACTAGAATTTAAAGCAATTTGCACCACTATTGCAGTGATGTAGAGTTTTGTGTTTATCCATATAGTAACCTTTACCAATGCTATCATTTGCTGTTTGCTTCAATTTGAAAAACTCCCTTTAGCATTTTTTATAGGGCAGATCTAGCGGTAATAAACTACTTCATATCTTGTTTGTCTGATAAAGACTTTGTCCTTCATTTTTGAAGGATGACTTTATTAGGTGCTATAAATTGAATGATTATTTCCCTCTAAAATGTATGGGTTAAAATCTAATCTTCAATATGATGGCATTTGGAGGTGGGGTCTTTGAAATGTCATAAGGGTGAGGCTTTCCTGAATGAGACTAGTATCCTCAGAAAAGAGGCCCCAGAGAACGCCCTCACTCCTTCCACCATGTGAGGACACAGCTAGAAAATGGTCTTCTGTGAACCAGGATGCGGGCTTTCACCAGACATCAAATAACTCAGTGCCTAATCTTAGATTTTTCTGCCTCCAGAACTATGAGAAATAAATTCCTATTGCTTATAAGACACTAAGTCTATGATATTTTGCTATAACAGGACAAATAAACCAAATATGTGAGGTGTTTTTAATCAAATAATATTGTGTCTAGAATATAATAGGCTTTTGTCACTTTGTCTTTGTTGAGCTGGGGTAGGGACAGGTTGTGACATCTATCAGTCCAAATTGTCATCTCCATGTTCCCCCAAGTGGCTAGAGTGCACAGCACCCATCAAAGTTCCAAGATAGTCAAGAATGCCAGTTCTGTGGACAACCCTAGAGAAGTTGGGGCATTGGACATCTGGATTAACTCTTTCCCTCCTCAGGGAGAAACTGAGAACTAAGATGGCTGTCTTCTTACTTTGTGCTAAGCAGGAGGGAGGATCTATGGTACTGGTCCAAACTATCAAACCATCTCTGTTGTTCTTCGGGTGGCTAGACTGTGCTAGAGCCATAACATATCCAAGACAGCTAAGTCAGATGTTTATTCTTTGAGAAGTCCCACAGAAGTTGGAGCCCAGGATGTATGGTTCAACTCTCTCTACACAGGGTTTAGCAGATGAGACTTTTGTATTTGTCCTTTCTGTGCTGAACAAGGGGGAAGATCTATGGCATTCTCCCAATCCTCTAGCCCATTTTCTCTTAAGCTGCTGGGCTGTGGCAGTCCTTTCAGCCTTCCAAGACCAGCGAGAAAGAAGCCAGTCCTCTGAGAAGCCCATTCAGAAAAGCTGAGGTGCTGGATGTGCAAAACAACCCTTTCCCCTGCAAAAAATGGAGAGCTGCCAGAGGTAATGATTCTGATGAGAAGGTGTCCAGAATTTCCCAGCTACTTGCACAATCAAGGTGTAAAAGTCTTTCAGTTAGTTTCTAGATTTTTCACAAAGGGCATTTGTGTGTGAATTGGTTCTGCATTTATGTATGCGAAGGGGAATGGAAGGTCCAGGGCTTTCTACTCCACTGTTTCACTGATATTATACTAATATCATTCCTCATTCACTCTCAAATATTCTCCATAAATAATAGAGATTCACAGAATTTACCTTACATGCTCTAGAAGAAGTCTGAGGAACAATAAGGACATAAGCCAGTAAACACCTATAACACAAAAAGTAAAAGATTGTTTAATAGGGTCTGAGAAAGGGAAGATTTAGTAAGACTGGTTAGATAAGGAGTTACCTAGAGAATTCTTATTCATAGAAGTATTTAAACAATAATAACTATCACCAACCTTGGTTTATAAAGAAGTATATGGGGAGATGGATTAGGTAAATTCTGGTTTCTAACATAAAAACTATTCTATTAATATAATCACTCCATGATTATTACTTATGGATAGCTCCTTACTTTGTTGATGCTAATGACTTTCATTTAAACCTAATATGTACTTTGTTACTTTATTCTGAAGTGCTCCTGAAGTATGTTGACTAAAACTTTTTTAAAGTTGTACAATGTTGAATATAGATTTGCTTTTTCCTCTAAAATCTTTAGAAAACAAACACAAATGATATCAAAAGTTGTCTATCCTTTGTTATGACAGTGGAATTACACTGAGATTTCTGTATTCTTTCGACCTCTTTGAAAATCAATGAAGACTGTTGGTAAGAATATAAAAGGGCATGTAATTACATGTGGAATTATAACTATTTTCTATTGATATTAAACCTGTAACTTTGACTCTGCCAGCATTAAGCCAACTCAAAAGAGTTTATCAAAGATTTGAAAATCTGTGAATAGAAAGCTTGTCAGAAGTTATATAAAAAAATTGATACTCCCATTTTTTAAGTGTTTGGTTAGATTGAGTGTCTAACATTGTCTAAAGATTGACCCAAAAATTCAGTTAAAAAAAAATGATTTAAGCAGTGCCTGTAACTCACTGGGTAGGATGCTGGCCACATACACCAAGATTGGTGGGCCAGCTAAAACAACAATGACAACTGCAACAAAAAAATAGCCAGAAGTTGTGGCCGTCACTTGTAGTCCCAGCTACTTGGGAGGCTGAGGCAAGAGAATTACTTAAGCCCAAGAGTTTGAGGTTGCTGTGAGCTGTGACATCATAGCACTCCACCCAGGGTAACAGCTTGAGACTCTGTCTCAAATTAAAAAAAAAAAAAAAGATTTAAAAACAGAAGAGTCTCATAAAAGGCATCTTTTCCTTGGTCAATTCAAATGAACTTATTAAAAAATATCATTTACGGAGCACTAAGGATATTTTAAATACTTGGTAACTATAATAACAATAACAAAAAAGTTACTCTAAACCTCAGGTAGGAAGATATTTCTTTATTTGAAAGATATAAATTGTTGGGTAGTGTTAGACTTGAAAATTGAAAAAGTTCAAGGAGTTTGGAAATCACCCAAATTTAATTTCTACCTATGAAATTATTAAAATACTCATCAGGAAAAATATTGAAAATTCATAGCAGCTCCATAAAGACCACCCGGAACATTTTAACTTTTAAATTTACATCTCAAAAAGAGTTGCAGAAACATGTAACCAAAAACAAATATAAATGAACTGTCAGCCGATCAGAACAGTGCCAGAAAGCCTAGAATGAATTGAGGTTTGTGAAAAAACTTTGTAATGAAAATAAGACATTTTTAAGTTACAGCTATATTCATAATAAGAACAAAGAGTTTACATGTACTATGTCTCACAAGATTTTATAAATTATACAAGAAGAACAAAATAGAATTCTAAAATTTCTATTCCATATTCTCTGACTATGAAACTAATTTTTAGCCTGGAGACGATGAAATAAATATTGGTAGAAGAAATTGAACCTCGAGATATGTAAAGAGATGAGAAGATAGCATTTAGCTTCTCTAAATGATTTCAAGACTCCAGGCCCAAGAAGATTACATACCAGAGTAGGTTAAAAACTTGCAGATGAGATAGTGAACTGTATGAATGGAAATTTCTTATCTTCCAGCCACTGGGGAAAATAGGAGATGTGGCTAGGAATCCAGAGATAGAAACACTTAATACTGATTTCCAAAATGAGAAGAAAATATCACATATTGGAATAATTTATTGTTATAATGTGTGTGTGTGTGTTCTCATATTCTAAGCTAGTAGGCACCCCATTCATAGATCCTTGCCTCTGGGATGGCTCCAACTGAACAGCAGACAGTTTAAGATTAATGGCTTCTTCAGTTCTCTGTGAAAACCAAATTCTTAAGAGATGATACTGGATTGAAGATAACAATCCATGCTCGTAAAATATTCCTATACAGTTCCTGGCCTCCTGGTATTGAATTACAGACTACAAGATTAGTCCAGGTTAATAAATAATAAATGGAAGGAATATATTTTATTTTGAGACTGACGCAATTAAAAGCTAAAGTCCTTTATTGTAATTCTTCTCTCCTTTTCCTGCCACAGGTTGAGGTGATAGGATCGTAACAGAGAAGGATCCCATGTTCCCGAATCTTTTGAGAGTCTGGGTTTTTTACAGAATATTATAGGGGTGCAAACATTTTGTTATGTAATTTGCTTTTGTACAGTTTGAGTCAGAGTTATAAGAGTGCCATTGCCCTGTGTTATACCCATGAGGGTGTGAATTTACCAATTCCCTCTTCCTCCTTCACACCTGTTTGTTTTCTTTTGAGTTTTACTTCCATGTGTGCTCATGAGTGTTGAGTAATTAGTTTTAATTTAACAGTGCTTGCATGTGAGCACCAGTATTTATGTAGGTAAACTATGACTTCATTGTGTTAAACTACTCATATTGCATGATATCTAAGGATTGCAGTATTAACTTGCCTTCTTTCATATAAGTAAAAAGTTTAGAGAGAGATAAACCCCTAGATATTGTAAGAGAATAACTTTGATTATATTTATAAGAAATGTTGTCAACTACATGTTTTGCCTTCATCCTTAAAATGTCTTCCTTCATGACCAAAAGTAGCTTCATAAGTTTCTAGGTATCACATTGTAATCTTATCTTACAGAGCAAAGGCAAGAGACTTTTTTCCTCTAGAATAGAGCCTAGCATTCTATTAATTACTCTGATTGAGCTGTCCATGAGCCAATCTCTGTGGTATAAACAATTAAATTATGCTGATTGTCTTTATTCAGTCAGTATACATAACTGGAGATACTGGTGGATCTCTCCCTGACCTCATAGTTTCTATAGGTCAAAGGGAAATTGGAATGAATTCTGGGAAAAGAAAGCCACGAAATATACTAAAAATGTTTCTAATATCTGTTATCTTTATATTTTTATGCTGGCCTATTCAAAACACTCATTATGATTCAGTAGAATATTTAGTGGAGTCACGATGCTTGTAAAGACAGGTAGTATGTTAAATAACATAATCAAGTTCCAAATATTGATAGATTGTTAAATTTTAACAACTTAAATGTTAATCAAATGAAAATTTAAAAACAAATATAGAAGATAAAGGGAGCTAAACTTGAATTTTAAATAAGTAATATAAATATAGGACCATGTAGATAACACCTAGTACTAGCTTCGACAAGAGATGATTTATATAGGGTGCTACAGTTAACAGGGAACATGATTACTTGCAATATGATGAGGTCATCAAACCAAGTAGAACAATGGCAAATTGCAAAATGGATGGGTAAAATTAGTGATGATGGAGTGAAAAATCACATTTTACTTTATATTGGTTTATACTACTTTTGGAATCTGGATACATTTTGGAGAATCAAATTTAAGAGTTATTGAAAAGTCACAATCTACTTAGGAGAGAATGAACAAGTTAATTAGGGAATTCAAAACTGTGATCAATTTTGGAGATTATATACCAGAGTATGGTAAAAACTTGCAAATGAGGTAGTGAATTGCATGAATGGAAATTTCTTATCTTCTAGCCTATGGATACTGGGTCATAAACAAAGGAGCTTAAGAAGAATTAGTTAACTAATTAACAGACTTCTAAAATGTTAGAAATGCTGCCATGTTGAAGAATGTACAACTTGTTCACAGGGAATCACTGGGATAAAAGGGTTGAAATATAAGAAAACAAGTTTCAGCACTGTATAAGAAAGGGTTTTATAGCAGTCGTAGATGTTCATAAATGAAAGAGGTTGCCTCAAGGCAGAAAGCTTTCTCATCATCACAGTGAGTTCAAACAGAAGTAGGACTTTAACTTGTCACAGGAGATATAGGAAGGATACAAGCATGAGATGATAGTTGAACAAGATAATTTTTCTAATAGCTTTAATGTCAGTGTAGAATAATACGAAATAAGCTAGATTTCACTACTGTGTAGAAGTAGTCTATTTTAATGTTTAATTCCCTAAAGATGCCACAATTTTACCATATATCATCAAGAAAAAGAAAGAAAATGTCAACTATAAATGATCTCTACTTTTCTAGTTCACGAGAGATTTCATAAATTTTATGATTCCTAAGGACACAAAGAACAGTCACTGTTCCTATTAAGAAGTGATCTCATGTAAGTTATTAGTGACCTGTGAAATTTCATACTCTGTTTATTAGCAGCAATAACAACATTGGTTAAAATACAGTGTTTTTAAAGGAATATGTGTGTGTGTGTGTTTATCATTGGTTTAAAAATAGAGAGTCTCCAAGGTTATTCACTCTGTTACTCGTGGAAGTAAAACCAAGCCATAAGAAGGATAGATAATCTCTATTTTAGAAATTCATTAACCTCGAAAATTTACAGGCCTCTTTCTGATTTTCTCAATAATGAACAACTAACTTTAAATGCATTTTCTGTGGTACTTCTCTCTTAACCTCAAAAAGATTCATAAAGTATTTGTGTTGAAATATATTTCAAATTTAGCTATGAAGTATTGCTAAATACTTTCCAAATTGCTAAATATACTGATTGCCAGCTCAGTGCCTGTGGCTCAACGGGCTAAGGCACCAGCCACGTATACCTGAGCTGGTGGGTTTGAATCCAGCCTCGTCCTGCCAGACAACAATGACGGCTGCAACCCCCCCAAAAAATGGCCAGGTGTGTGGCGGGTGCCTATAGTCCCAGCTACTTGGGAGGCACAGGTGGGAGACTCGCTTAAGCTCAGGAGTTGGAGGTTGCTGTGAGCTGTGATGCCAGAGTACTATATCCAGGGTGACAGCTTGAGGCTCTGTCTCAAAAAAAAAAAAAAAAAGAAAAATATATTGATTGCCTTTTTTAAGTCAATCTAACTTTATGTTTATTTGCTTTGTTTAATATTGGTGTTTACATATTTTCAACAATTAGTTTTACAAAAGTATGGGGGAAATTCATTTGACATCTTAATAACAATGGATACCTGTCACTGTCATGTTCATTCTGGTAATACCTACATAGGTTTTGTTTGTTTTAAAATAAATTCTCTCTCTGTAGCCTTGAGTAATGTGCTGTGGTATCACAGCTAACAGCACCCTCAAACTCCTGGGTTCAGGTGAAGCTGCTGGGACCACAGGCACCAGCCACAACACCCAGATGGCTTTTCTGTTTTTAGTAGAGATGGGGTCTCGCTCTTGCTCAGGGTGGTCTTGAACTCCTAAACTCAAGCAATCCAACCAACTCAGCCTCCCAAAGTGTTAGGATTATGGGAATGAACCTCCACACCCAGAAATAGTTTTTTTTTTTTTACTTTGTATTATTATTCATCAGTACAACAACAAAAACATATATCTACACCAGTCAAGCCCTCCCTAGTGTATCTGACTTCTTGCTCCCTATGATCTTTTTGAGTCAGGGATTTATGGATTAGGAATTTAATGTCTCAAGGCCAATTCAGCTTGTAAAGGAAGGAAGGAATTAGGCTTATTCTGGGAAGAACTTTCTCAACATGTGAGTGTTTTTGCCTTAGCTAAAAGCAAGGCCACTACCTATTTCTGGCCAACTGTTACTGGAGGAAGTGAAAGTTTTGATATTTGTAAAAAGTTTGGTTTTTTTATTTGAAATGTTAGAATCTATTTCAAAATTTTCAGAACAATATTATCATAAGAACTAAGCAAAACATACATGCAGCTGAAGGAAACCTTGTTGAAATCTACATACATGTATGGAGTAGACGCAGACTGGTCTAGAAAATAGAGATAACATAAAGAATAGACAATTATTGCTTTCACTTTCAGACTCCCTCTTCGTATTCTTCACAATGTTTAATTCCTAATTCCCCCAGTAGTACCTCTTTATCTTCCTTCCCATGTCATCACAACATGTCCTCTTTCCTGGACAAAAATTAAGCAAAACTTCAGGAACATAGAAGTAGGATAGAAAACCATCTCTGAGCTATAGTGGTAAGAAGCATTGGAGTCCACTATTGTTCCTTCTGTGCTCATAACTCTCTGGGTGCTCCTACCTCTGACTAGAATTAGACTTGATTCTGTGACATAAATTCAATTTTATAAACAAAATAGACCAGAAAAACTTTAAATAAGAATAAAACCATTTAGCAGAATTTGACTTCTATATTGAAACAATAAGTCTGACAAGTTAAGCCAACTCGTCCTGGAAAAAGTGCCACATACCTCATTGCTGAAGATCACTGCCCTTTCGAAGTCCTCCCCTCGGGAAGCTGTGCACTGACGCTTCTGCCTAGTCCCGCCCTCATTGTATTACCCTGGATGTCTTGAATGACATCAAAATGGCTTCCCTTTGATACTTCCTTTATTTCCAGATGAAGAAAAAAGTCATTGGGGACCAGAGCAGGTGAGTGTTCTGATACAGCTACTTCTTTACTGGCCAAACACTCCCTCACAGACAGGGTCAGTGAACTGGTGCTTTGTCATGATGCCAGAGCCCATTTTTGCACACACCTATCTTAGGCCAAGATTTTTTTTTTTTTTGGTAGAGACAGAGTCTCACTTTATCACCTTCAGTTGAGCGCTGTGGCATCACACAGCTCAAAGCAACCTCCAACTCCTGGGTTTAGGCGATTTTCTTGCCTCGGCCTCCCGAGTAGCTGGGACTACAGGCGCCTGCCACAACACCTGGCTTTTTTTTTTTTTTTTTTTTTTTTTTGCGGTTTGCCCAGGGCCAGGTTTGAACCTGCCATCCTCGGTATATGGGGCCGGCACCTTACTCACTGAGCCACATCTTAGGCCAAGATTTTTAATTAAGATGTTCCTCCTTGTTTTTCTATTGATGTTTATTTGGTCTGCTATGCTTCTCACAGTCAGCTGGCAATTTGGATGCACAATTCAATGAATTTTTGCAATGTTTTCGTAGTTCTGCACATTGTGGCAAGTTTGCGAACTGAATTGTCAGCCCTTGTATATGAGTCATTTATACCCAGTGTTTGTTATTCAAAGTGATAACAGACAGATATGAGATATTATAACCAATAAGTTAGCAAGGTCAAAAAGGTTGGTCCAATCTGGTAAGAGTGTGTTCGGTTTGGCTTCCAACTCAATTTATAAACAAATGCCATAAAAGATATAGGAAAATGCAGAAGAACTCCCTGGTGCCTCTCTAATTACTTCCTGGAAGGCATGCCGGAAGGTTCAATGGTTAACGAAGCCACCAGAAGAGTAAGAACTGGTAGGAAAAGGCCAAAACCTCAGGATTGCTATCTTTTCTTCTAGAAGGTGAGGAAAAGGCTCTGATTCAAATACTTGCCACAGCACGCTTTCCTCTCTGTCAAGTACAGGAATTATAGTAGTCTCAATTTCAACAAACTAAATTAGGAGAGAGAACAGTTACATGAAAGAGAACTAATATCATAAAATAGGCAAAAAATAAATTAACATCCAGGGTTAAAGGAGTTTAGAAAAAGAAACAATTGTATCAGCTCAAGAGTAAATAAAGAAAGCCTGGTATATAAGGGAAAACTCCGATTAGAAAACAAGGGAAATTCAAGAGTTTTCCCTGCACTTTCTTCCCATTTCCTATGCCTAGGTCAATTTCTTGTGAACTTCCTAGGCCTCAATTCCATGAATGGACTGTATCCATTCATTGATACATTCATTCACCTTGCCCCTGGTGGAAGGGACTGTATTCATTCGTTTCCTGGCCAAGGAACCCACACACCCATATATACCCTGAGACTAAAGGCCTAAAGGAGGAGACGGGGAAAGACCGGGAGAGAAACGGAGAGAGCTTCTCTCTCCCAACTTGAATTCTCTCCCTCTACCAGGAGCCTTAGTGTTTTCTGTATTCTTTTCTGTAAATAAGTTCTGTCTTACCACTGGGGAGGGGGGGAATAATGTAGTGAAGAATAATAAAATACATGTATTTAAAAGAAAAAAAAGATTTAAAAAATGAAAAAAAAAGAACACAAGGGAAAGTATTCTTCTGTAAGGACAGAGTGCCACTTCCTATTTAAGGAGTGAATGAAAGTACTACTTGGTTGTGAGACCCATTTTATAGGTGTGGAGAGATTTGTGAAGAGGTATAAGGAAGGTCGAGGCTGAAAGGATGGCAGGGTCAGTATGAGAATACTGAATGTCAAATTCTAAGCTAAGAAGTTTAAACTTTGTTTAGGGTTTAGAGTCGGCCTCCTGGATTTTCTGCGAGAAATTGGAAACAACTGTTCAATCAAATTTGAATTTTCAGAAAATATGCAGTGAGCCACTTATTAGAGAGACAGAATTTGAAACTTCTATTCCAAACTCATTTGGCAAAATCACAAATCAATTGACCTTTAATGCAGACTGAAGGTCCATCTGTTCAGGCTGTCCTACCCAAAGGGCATAATGAATACCACTGCTCCTTGGTAGATTTGTGCCTTTTGAATTGTTCTTTTTCAAAAAATCATGTATTTGCAACTGTAAACTCCTCCAAGGGAGCATGAAAGACATCTTTTATAAGAAAAATAATTGTGCAAATTCACATACACAATCCACTCAACATTTTTAATTATATTCAATTTAACACATAAGTCACCTTGTTTTTCAATGTACTTCTTAAACCCCCAAAAGAAAAAAAAAGTATTGTACTACTCTAACAACCTTGGGGAGGAAAATAGTCCACCCAAAAGTATAAAGTAAAAATTAAATTTCTAATATAGGAATTATATTCATTGTCTCTCTGAGCAAATTATTTTTATTCTTTTACATCTATGTCATATCCAGAATTCTTGTGTGTGTGTACAAACATTGTCAAATGGCCAATGTAGTTTGTTTCAATTAAAATACAGATTGTTGATAAAAAGATATTGAATACAACATTCGGTTGGGAATTTAAAAAGTAGAATGAATGTATTTTTGTACAGTGATGTAGGTAAGACAGAAAGGGTCTTTGGACCCAGACATAAACACACTCTTCATTTCAGGGAGAGTGCCAAGCCATTGCTGATGCTTTAAATATTCTTTTCAAGAAGAGAAGATTCTTCTGATTTGGTCAGAAGAAATTCTGCTTCAAATCTTTTGCACATTGGAAAAAAAAGTATCCAATGTACTCAGCCCTACTATGAAGCTAATTTATAGCTTTCATATGAAGGCTAAAACCCAATTATAGCACATGAATATGGGGAAAAGGGCAAGGGAGGGGAGGGTGGATGAAGGGAGGAGAATTGGTGGGATCATATCTACGGTGCATCTTAGAAGAGTACAGGTGAAACTTACTAAATGCAGAATATAAATGTCTTCATATAATGATTAAGAAAATGCCATGAAGGCTATGTTAAACAGTTCAATGAAAATATTTCAGATTATATATGAAGTCAGCACATTGTGCCCCATGATTGCACTAATGTACA
>CAUYON010011742.1:0-35392 GCA_963573935.1 Arctocebus calabarensis
AAAAGAAAACTATAGACCAATATCACTAATGAATATTGATGCAAAAATATTTAACAAGATACTAACAAACAGAATCCAACAACACATCAAACAAATTATACACCATGACCAAGTGGGCTTTATCCCAGGGTCTCAAGGCTAGTTCAATATATGTAAACCTATAAATATAATCCAGCACATAAACAAATTAAAAAGTAAAGACCACATGATTCTCTCAATTGATGCAGAAAAAGCTTTTGACAATATCCAGCATCCCTTCATGATCAGAGCACTTAAAAAAATTGGTATAGAAGGGACATTTCTCAAACTGATAGAGGCCATTGAAAGCATTTCCACTTAGATCAGGAAACAGGCAAGGTTGCCCATTGTCTGCTCTGCTCTTCAACATCGTAATGGAAGTTTAGCCATTGCAATCAGGGAAGAAAAGGTGATCAAGGGTATCCACATAGGGTCAGCAAAGATCAAACTTTCACTCTTCACAGATGATATGATTGTATATCTGGAAGTGATCAAGGAATACAGCAGTGTCTAAGGCTACAAAATCAGCACCCATAAATCTGTAGCCTTTATTTATACCAACAATAGCCAAATCAAAAAAAACAATCAAGAGCTCTATTCCTTTCACAGTAGTGCCAAAGAAGATGAAATATTTGGGAGTCTACTTAACAAAGGATGTGAAAGATCTCTATAAAGAGAACTATGAAACTTTAAGAAAAGAAATATCTGAAAATGTTAACAAATGGAAAAACATACCATACTCATGGCTGGGAAGAATCAACGTTGTTGAAATATCTATACTACCCAAAGCAATATATAATTTTAATGCAATCCCTATCAAAGCTCCATTGCCATAATTTAAAGATCTCAAAAAAATAATAGTTCATTTTATATGGAATCAGAAAAAACCTCGAATAGCCAAGACATTACTCAGAAATAAAAACAAAGGAGGAATCATGCTACCAGACCTGAGACTATAAATCCATAGTGATCAAAACAGCATGGTACTGGCACAAAAACAGAGAGGTAGATGTTTGGAACAGAATAGAGAACCAAGAGATGAATCCAGCTACCTACCGTTACTTGATCTTTGACAAGCCAATTAAAAACATTCAGTGGGGGAAAGACTCCCTATTTAACAAATGGTGCTGGGTGAACTGGCTGGTAACCTGTAGAAGACTGAAACTGGACCTACACCTCTCACAATTAACTAAGGTAGAATCTCACTGGATTAAAGATTTAAACTTAAGACTATCAAAATATTAGAAGAAAGTGCAGGGAAAACTCTTGAAGGACTGAGCTTGGGTGAATATTTTATGAGGAGAACTCCCCAGGCAATTGAAGCAGTATCAAAAATACACCATTGGGACCTGATCAAATTAAAAGGCTTCTGTACGGCCAGAAACATAGTAAGTATAGCAAGCAGACAGCCCTCAGAATGGGAGAAAATATTTGCAGGTTATGCCTCCGACAAATAACCAGAATCCACAGAGAACTCAAACATATTAGCAAGAAAAGAACAAGTGATCCCATCTCAGGGTGGGCAAAGGACTTGAAGAGAAACTTCTCTAAGGGAGATAGGCACACAGCCTATAGACACATGAAAAAATGCCCACCATCCTTAATAATCAGAGAAATGCAAATCAAAATTAGTTTGACATACCACCTAACTCCAGTAAGATTAGCCCACATCAAAAAATCCGCAAACCAGAGATGTTGGCTGTGGATGTGGATGTGGAGAAAAGGGAACACTTCTACACTGCTGGTGGGAACGCACAATGATATGTTCCTTTTGGAAGGATGTTTGGAGAGTACTTAGAGATCTAAAAGTAGACCTGCCATTCGATCATATAATTCCTTTAGGTATAGACCCAGAAGAGCAAAAATCACATTATAACAAAGACATCTGTACCAGAATGTTTATTGCAGCCCAATTCATAATTACTAAGTCATGGAAGAAGTCCAAGTGCCCATCAACCCACGAATGGATTAATAAATTGTGGTACATGTATACCATGGAATACTATGCAGTCTTAAAGAAAGATGGAGACTTTGCCTCTTTCATGTTTATATGGATGGAGCTGGAACATATTCTTCTTAGCAAAGTATCTCAAGAATGGAAGAAAAAGTATCCAATGTACTCAGCCCTACTATGAAGCTAATTTATAGGTTTCATATGAAGGCTATAACCCAACTATAGCACAAGAATATGGGAAGGGAGGGGAGGGGGGAGGTTAGAGTGGAGGGAGGATAATTGGTGGGGCCACACCTATGGTGCATCTTAGAAGGGTACAGGCAAAACTTACTAATGCAGAAAACAAATGTCTTAACACAATAACTAAGAAAATGCCATGAAGGCTATGTTAAACAGTTTGATGAAAACATTTCAGATTGTATATGAAACCAGCACATTGTACCCATTGATTGCACTAATGTAAACAGCTATGATTTAATAGAAAAAAAATAAAAATAAAATAAAATGAAATCCCACCCTAGGTCCAGCCCTGCTGTCTTGGGCACCTCTGCCCCCCTCACTCTGAACACAGCCCCTCAAAATCAGGCTTCTCTCACCTGCTTTCAGGCACTAGAATACACCACATGTTCTCCCTGTGGAGGCCTTTCCCACACACTCATTTCCTTTGTCTCCCTCTCTGAAATTCTCCCCATGCACACACGCTTTCCACGACTCACTATTTAACAAATGGTGCTGGGTGAACTGGCTGGCAACCTGTAGAAGACTGAAACTGGAACCACACCGCTCATCATTAACTGAGGTAGACTCTCACTGGATTAAAGATTTAAACTTAAGACATGAAACTATCAAAATATTAGAAGAAAGTGCAGGGAAAACTCTTGAAGGAATCGCTTTGGGTGAATATTTTATGAGGAGGACTCCCCAGGCAATTGAAGCAGTATCAAAAATACACGACTGGGACCTGATCAACTAAAAAGCTTCTGTACACCCAGAAACATAGTATAGCAAGCAGACAGCCCTCAGAATGGGAGAAAATATTTGCAGGTTATGCCTCCGACAAAGGTTTAATCACCTTTATGCTTTTTATCTTAGTATGATAATAAAAGAAGAATTCGACATCCCACTAATGCTGCCCTTCATCTGTAACTAGAATCCATGTAAAAGGCAGCTGCTCAATAATCAAGAATTGTCTGCAAATAACTGAAGGAAGTATCCATCGAAACACATGTTGGTGAGGATATTTCCAAGTAGAATAAGAGCAATGGTATTTAATGTGGCACGATTTGACCCAAGGACAAAGTAATGTGTAAATGAATGAAGTTTGGTGGGGTCTAGGTTGCCAAATTAAGAAGATAACAACACTCCAAATATGTCCCAATCATGTCTTTTCTACAGATTAAGGATTTTCATCGTAATTCCCTTCCTGATTAAAAGTAGAAAGAGTAACGCCTTATTGGTTAGCCTTGAACACTTTGAGAAATTAATTTTGTTCCTTTATAGTATTAATAAAAGTTTGGTCCACAGATGAGCAGCATCAGTGATACTTCATGGCTGTTAGAAACACACAACCTCAGGCACCAAACCAGGACATCTGTTCAAGACCCCTAGTAACTAGTAGGCTCATTATATGTTGACAAGTTAGTAAGATCCTTTTCAACTAGTAAAAAAATGTTGAACCAAGGCATTTGGTATGATAATTCTCAAAAGGTAGACTACAGGCTTATGTTGATATTTGACAAAGGTTACCAGTAAGTGAGGAAATGAGAAAAATTGGTTTATTTAGTGAGTTTGTAAAACTAAAATTATTCAAATGAAAGTTTTTTTCTGATCTTACGGGTTTTCTACTATCTTTGATGTTAAAAGTGAAACGATGATGATAGCAGACTATTATGTGTAACATGCATTCATGCATGCAGATTTACATTTAATCACTTGTTTGTATTTAATCATTTATCAACATAAAGTTGACAAATCCTCATAATATTTTTTCCATTTAAATCACTGGTCCATAAAACCCAAAAGTGGCCTGGACATATGAGCCACTGAGGAGAAAGGTGACGTTAGAAGAAGAGAAAGGAAGGGATGTGATGGGACAGCAGAGAGAAGCTTTTCTTTGTTTCTCTGTATTGTCTTCACATTTTCCCCATGTAGTCTGGACCTCTCTGGAGAGAGCACACAGACGTGGCTTGGCAAACCACCACAATGCTACTCCTGCTTGGAAGGACTGTTTGATACACTGTCCTTCACGCCGAGATGCTCATACAGTACAGTCAAGAGCTGCTGGTAAACTTGTTTTGAAATATTAGGCTATCAGGAAAAGCCATCTTAAGCCTTAAGATTTTCTGAAGAGGGGAGAGTTGGTATGTGCCCCTCCACCAAACATCCCCTGTTATTGTTTGAAAATAGAATGTTCCTGTTAGAACCCCACCCTTTGCTTCACAGGTGACTCCATTTTGGTTATCCAGCATCAGTATGAAAATATTAAAATCTTTGAAATGAAATCACACAAATGTATACCCTTTTTTTCAAAATGATACTTTGAGAGAAATAACAAGAGGAAGTGAAAGGTGAGGAGGTCCTAGAAAATGAATATCGTAACATTTATGTATTCTTTGAATAAAGTAGTGACATTTACGGTTGCTAAATTAACATTTTAATTTTTCTGAAACAGCTCAATGATTCCAGAAGCTAACTTCTAAGCTCTTTTCCTTTTTCTACAGATCCCCATTGTTTCTGATATATACTATACATACATTCATTAACGTATACTTTACAACAAATTCCTTAGTAATTTACTAAAGATCAGATTCTTAAATCATTAGGACAAGCATGTTGTTTAGAAAATAAAGAGTGTTGATAGGTCAAGGACCAAAAAATATAGTTTAGAAAATTATTCTTAGGCAGCTTCCTTACAAATGGTTAATGTTCATTATTTTTTCTTATAAAATTGGAAGTAAAAGACAAACACATGAGTAAATATATATTTGATCTTTCTTAGACCTTGCATCTTATAATTAATAGTGTGATGGGATTTTAAATGTTAAGGAAATAACAATTTGCCATCAGTGGGGATGTGAGGATTTTGTTTATTAGTTTAGTGTGATTCAATTTGTGAAAATGTGCTTCATTGATCTTTGCAAAAGAACTTTAATTGGAAATGAATATCACAATCTATTTGCCACACCAGTAAGTCCAAGTTGTTGCAGTTCATTAAGTATTACACCTGCTATTTAACTTTTCTGGATGAGAAAAACCGTTGATTTAGTACATTTAGGGGTTGCCAGCCTGGGAGGTCAAAAATAACAGCAGTTTGAATTACTTATTTTTCTACTCATCTAAGTAGCTAAAATACGTCCCAATTCCCAGCTTGGGATAAATATGACCTAATATGTGATATGACTACCCCTATACACTTATATATACAAATTCTTAAGCATGAATGAAATCAGTTTGAGAGCTATTCTTTAAATAACATTGGAAAAATGAGGAGACCGTGTTTTGTAATAACTACACTCAGGAGTGTGCTGATCACCCTTTAAAGGCAATCTGAAACTCTGTGGGGTAGGGAGGGGGAGCAGAGCACAGGAGGATGAACAGGGTTCTTATATTAGGATGAAAATCATTGGGTGGAAACAAAATAAACAGTATCCACAACCACCCTCTACAGGATAGATAGGTTTTAGCAAATAATCAAGAAACAGCAAAGGGGTGATAAATCTGAGGCCTTCTGATTTCAAGATCATTCTTTTTTAAGCCCCAAGGGACGCGAGAAACATGTCATCTTTGTTTCTCTGTACCCCTCCCTCTTTTTTTTTTTTTTTTTTTTGTGGAGACAGAGTCTCACTTTATCACCCTCGGTAGAGTACTGTGGCGTCACACAGCTCATAGCAACCTCCAGCTCTTGGGCTTAGGTGATTCTCTTGCCTCAGCCTCCCGAGTAGCTGGGACTACAGGTGCCTGCCACAATGCCTGGCTATTTGTCCGTTTTTGCAGTTCGGCCGAGGCCGGGTTTGAACCCGCCACCTTCGGTATATGGGGCTGGAGCCCTACTCGATGAGCAACAGGCGCTGCCTGCTGTACCCCTTCTAATAAAAGGATTTGTGCTGTAGAATTTGCATTCAATCAAAAGGCTGCACTTAATGAGCAGGGAGGCTACAAGTGTCCACAGGTTTTCACACTCTTTGAGAAAATGATTTTTTACATGAGTCAGCAACTAGATTTGTACGGGTTCTTTGTGTTTAAGTTTGAAACAACTAGAGTCATGATTGAGGTCTTCACAGGGATCAGCCAGTCAGTGTCCCCATGAAACATAGGCTGCTTTCACAGTCTGAGAGTAAGGCTCGGGGGAGGCATGGTGCATTACCACTTACCTCCGTCCTTTGAGAAATAACACTCGCTGCATAATTTTAATTTTTATAATTAACAACTAGTACTTTTCTGTTGGTAGAGAGTAGGGAAGTTAACATTTTAACCATATTTGAAATAGTCAATAAAATTTTTAATTTGACTTTTTAGTCAAATGTTCCTTAATCCAAAATATAGTCCAACTTTATATAAAACTCTGTAGGAAAATGTCATTTATTTTGGGGAAACGTTTTATCACTTTTTCTGATGCATTTTTCTCTCTAAAAAAGGCATTTCTATATGCAAATTATAAATACATGATTTAGGTTTTCTCTATTCCAGTTTATCAAGGTACTTTTGTCTATTTAAAGACAAATTAGTCAATTTATTCAACAACCATAGGTTTTCTCATGAGACTTCCAGATAAGGAAGAAAGAAAGATGAGGAATACAAAGATAAACCAGATAGCATGAACACTTGGTTGGTTTTAAAAATGCATCATCTCTTGGGTGGCGCCTGTAACTCAAGGAGTAGGGCATCGGCCCCATATGCCATGGGTGGCAGGTTCAAACCCAGCCCTGGCCAAAAACTGCAAAAAAAAAAAAAAAAAAAAAGCAACATCTGAATTTTACTTCATAGACCATTGAAATCAGCATTTAAAGAGAGAATGTCAGTATATCTGAATGTCTAGGTGATTGTAACACATAGCTAGAGGTGAGACAGACTAAAACCAATACTTACAACTCAAGCACAAGAGAGAGAAAAAAAATCACCCCAAATTGTACCTGCTCAGAACTATATTGTCATTTGTTTCAAAGATATAAGTGTTATTTTGAAACTTAAAAATCAGCAACGTAAGGCTAAAGCAACAGTAATGGAAGCACAAAGTATTGTGGAAGGGCAGGAAAAGGCAGCCAATTTAGGTCAGGGACATAGAAGGTTTTTTCAAGAACACACAAATTTAGCCTTAAGGATAAGTGAGCTTAAGAGTAGGTAGTGCTTGTCCAAGTAAAGGTAAAAGGGGAGTGAAAATTTTCAGGCAAAGGTGGCTGTCTAAGTAAGGACCCACAGAAAGAGGATGGCCTTGAGAAATCAGGGGAAGAATCACCATGCTGGGGACATAGGGCTGGGGTAGTAAGCCCCAGCTTACTCTTAGTTCCAGATGACTTAGACCAACATTGGAAGAGATGAAGTGGAATAGCTTGGCAGGAGTTAGGGCACAGTGGGCTTATGAGAGCAATGTTAACTATTAGCCCATCCACCTGGCTTGCCTCTGTGTTTAATTTCAGGGCACTAGAGAAGGCACTAGGCTAGGGAAACATTTTAAGAGGTGAAGCAACAGGGAAATACTATAATGATATAAGTGAAGATAGTTAAAAATTTTTAAAGGATATTCTGAAAAATGCTTGGAAAAATTACATTTTATTGTGAATTTACCTCTGCTGTCTTATGATTTCAGAGATGTATTAATAGCAACGGAATGATGAATAAAACTCCAATTATTCAATATTAATGAGAATATACTTTGTTCTGGGCATTGTGTAAGATATTCTGAGTTTACAAATATGAGAACATGTGAAGAAGAGAAGACTGCCATCTTTTTTTTTCAAGAAAATATTGAAGTCAAGATAAACAGTGATACTCCTTAAAAAGTATTTTTTTTCCATTTCTATCCTTGTCTCTGTCACCCGACACTAAAGCCAACTCTACCAATATTTCCAGCTAATTTTCTATGGATATTGTTCTATTAATTCTCCTTCTTTGAGACAGTTTCACTTGGTCATGCACGGGAGAGTGCAGTGGTGTCCCAGCTCACAGCATCCTCAAACTCTTGGGCTCAAGCAATTCTCTTGTCTCAGCCTTCTAAGTGGCTGGGAATACAGGTGCCTACCACAACACTGGCTATTATTAGAGACAAGGTCTCCCTCTGGCTCAGGCTTGTCTCCAACCTGTGAAATCAGGCAATCCACCCGCCTTGGCCTCACAGAGTGCTAGGATTACAGGCATGAGCTCCTGAGCCAGATTTATGTATTGTTATTCTTTTGTAATGGCTTTTTCTGTCTCAGTTATTTGCTTTGGGGGTTTGTCACTTTGATATTTCACTGATTCTCTGCAATAGTCTCTTTTCCTATCCCACAAAGCCCAATCCACATTAGACACTCTGGAACCATGGTTTCACTCTTTCCCTACTCTGCAAACACCTCCTTATGCTTCTCTTAGCTCCAAATGATTTAGACTAACATTGGAAAGCCTCAGACTCTAAACCCAACCTGATCTTCAGAGTCTTTTCCCAATTCTTTGAAGCCTGACCAAGAAGGGGAGGGGAAAGGCCTGATATTCTAAATACACTTACATAACTGGCACTGTCTCAAGAGTGTATTAGGGTAAGATGGGCTTTGAAAGATTTCTAGCAACATGATAAGAAAACTTTAGAACAAGCAAAGTAAATGGTAAGATCCTGAGAAAAGAAAGCTGAGAAGAGCAGCAACTTCTCAGTTGCTCAGGAATTATCCAGCTCCTCCTTGGAGGCTGGCCTGTTCTACAGGTTAGGTTCTGGTGACACCTTCAGGGACTTTCTGCTAGAGTAGAGTTAGCTTTGAAGACAAGGTACCTTTTCTTACCTCTGCCTCCCCTATTTGTAGACCTTAAAACATCATCCTGCCACATTAGGCCTGTTCTAAATTTTGAGAACCTATGAAGCCTCGTAGTTAGAGAACCCATTCTCTCTTCAAGCGTGGCTGGAGAATGAAATGGGGATGGTGGTGGTAGGGGTATTAAATCCAATTTCCCATCATTCCTTAAGTTAAAAGTCTTGTCCTCTAACATCCCCCGGGTTTTCTGCTTCTGTGAGTAGAATTATGATTCTTCCAAGTATGACATACGGTCATAATTGGTAGGGAAGAACGCGTTCCTGCAGGGGGCTATATTACTGCCTGCAATAGACACTTCTGGATTTGTGGCAAGTAGCATCAGATGCTAATGAATCCTGAGTTTTGATGTATTATACCCTAAATATCTTTTAAACGGAACACGTGCCTAGTAATTAAGAAATATACCTCAATTATACGAATCAATCATCATCCTCCCTTAAACCACTTCTTAATTCTTCTTCTTTTCTTTTCTTTCTTTCTTTCTTTCTTTTTTTTTGCCAACAGAACTCTAATTTTTTTCCAGGCACTTGAAAGTTTTGTGCTTCACAGGAACTGAATGTTGATTACTCTAAACCAATTGTGGTAATTCCATTTTTATGACAGTGATTGGTTTCGGCAAGGGCATATGATGAAATTCTAATAATGATAAGCTATAATCTACTAGAGAAAGTGGCTGGGAAAGTTCTCTGAAAACGAGCACCAGGCAGGGATTCCCCCTGCTGTGGTTGTGCATAATACCTGGAAACACAGTGGTCTTGGGAATCAAAGTCAAGATAATCACAGAGAACTAGAATCCTGACATTGATAAAGGGATGAATTAATTAACTCTGGACCTTCATTGCCTTTGGTCTACTTGTTTTGTGAATTAATAAACCCCTGTTATTTGCAATACTTTTAGCAGTAACTACTAGTATACTTGTAGTCCAAAGCACCAAAACTCTTTTAGAAATTTACTAGCATGAGTTTGGAAATCTTAAATCTTAAGTGACTGACAGGGAGCTCTCAAAAGGGAGAATGATTCAAAGTTGCATTCACTCGTTTTGGGAGGTCCATGTTTCATTCAGTTCACATCTTTGATTATAATATGATCTGTTTTCAATGGAGCATGTGTTCAAATTATTTTTTATGTTAAATGTTAATGACTTGGAAGTAAAACGAAGTGGAAAGAGCATCACACTGGAAATCAGACTACTTAGGTTCTTGGCTTTGAATTGACACTAAGTTTCTGTGTGATATTAGTTAGAAAATTGAATATTCTGGGATGTGGTTTTCTTAACTACCAAGTTGGTCTACACATGATTATCTCTAATGGGCTTCTAGCTACTTTCCTAGAGCCCAGAGATGCCCACAACTAACATTCAGGAATCATTAGCGGGCACTACAGCCTGGGGTGTTTCTAACATGCGAATGTGCTACTTTCTGTATTGAGTTATCAACCTGTGCCTGTTGCATAAAGTTTTGTTATTAATCCAACTAGGAGCTTCCTTCCCTCCCTCCTTTCCTTTCTTCCTTCCTTCCTTCCTTCCTTCCTTCCTTCCTTCCTTCCTTCCTTCCTTCCTTCCTTCCTTCCTTCTTTTCTTTCTCTCGTTCTCTCTTTCTTTTTTTGAGATAAAGTGTCACTATGTCACCCTGGGTAGAGTGCTGTGACATCACAGTTCACAGCAAACTCAACTTCTTGAGCCTAAGTGATTCTCTTACCTCAGCCTCCCAAGGAGCTGGGACTACAGGTACCTGCCACAATGCCCAGCTATTTTTTGTTGCATTTGTCATTGTTGTTTAACTGGCCCAGGCCGTGTTTGAACCTTCCACCCTCGGTATAGGTATATGTGGTTGGTGCTGTAACCCCTGTGCTATAGGCGCCAAGCCCTAGGAGCTTTCTTATTAACTGATTTGGATCGCAAATGCTCTATGCCCAGGGTCTGGCAACAATAGGCTCATTGGTCATTTGGTAAAGAGCTGGATAAAACAGGTGTGTGGGTGGGTGTCCACATGTGCACATGCATGTGTGTGAGAGAAAAAGAGTGAGAGAGGGAACAAGTAGGAGTATTGAAAACAGCCAAGGCAGAGGCAATATATTAGCTTCTGGAGAAGTTATTGGATAAGGATGAGCAGATGAGGATTTACATCATGTAACACTAATAGACTCTTGAGATCAAGTATCCATGATAAAAAATATTGAAGATAATTAAGTTTATTTATTTATTTAAGATTTAGGATCTAAAAACTTGGATTATAATTAGAGAAGTTAATGTAGAAAGTATTTACTATAACAAATTTATTTTATTCACATCTCAGAGCATGCAAAAGTAGAGAAAAAAAGGGTGCTTTTCCTCACAGTTAATATCTGCAACTTTCATTAATGGACCTTTAACAGAAAACAAAACAAAACAAAACAAAAAAAAACATAATCCCCAAATAAGATGCTTAGCAACAAAGCAATTGTGAGTAAAAACTGCTTGTCCTTGACCAGTAGCATTATAAGCAATCCTCTAAATAAAGAAAAGGATTGATATTAATTTTACCTGCTGATTAGGTTAGGAGTCTCTTTTATGCAGCATCCCTCGGATGTGCTTCAGTGTCCCTCCATCTCACTCAGACTGTTTCTCGTGGCACCTCTGACACGGGCTGCATTTGTTAGTGGGATATCACTGCTGTGCTGCATTTCTATAGCACTGCTTTCCTTTACTGCAACTCTGCACAATAGGCTACCTACAGAGGCATTCATTAAGACACTTGAGATTCATAAGCTTAAAATAAAATCTTCCTTACACACACAAAAAGGAAAAGTCAAAGGGAATATGGTCACCAGGATGATGGAGGTGCCAGTAAAATATAGGACAAAAGAACCTGGTTATACAGAAACTACAAAATCAGTACAGTCTCCTCTTTGTTATTAATGCTCCATTAACAAAACAAACTCCGTGATAAATGACAAGATATTTCCAAATCGCATTTCATTTTCTACTGTCATTGGATCAGAAGCAAGAGGTCTGTCTGAAACTACAATTCCTTAAATGTACCTTACGACTTACATGCACCAGGTCTGAACAGCCAAAGTCAATCAGGGAAATACTTATGCCTAATTTGGTTAAAAGAAAAAAAATGTATTCATCTCAGGCTAACCACATTGTCTCCTAAGATAACCTCATATTCAATATAAAATTCCTCATCTTTTACTTCCATCTAAGTGCCAATGCAGAATCTTTTTAAGCTTTTAAACTGAGGTTATGACAGCTGAACCAACAATAGGAAATAATACTCTCTAACTCGGTAAAATACATTTAATAATAACAAACACCTACTCATAAATTCTACAGTAGGCTTGATTTTCAGAAATGTTGTTACCAGGTGAAGGAAATAAGTGGTTATTTCCACTCAAGACACACCACTGTCCTCCTGTCCCCTGTTCACTCCACTCCTAATGTTCCCCAACTCTGCTGATATTGTTGCCCCACTTAGCTGTTAATTCCTCTCCTGCTATTAAATAAATTCCTCCCTTGTTTTGTGAAACAAAAACAAAACCAAAAACAGATGAAACTAGGTGTGGTGACTAGGAGGTAATGGGCTCAGGAGCCTCCATCCACACAATTCTACCATTAAAATTCTCTAATATTGTCCAGTCACTTCTGGTTTTTATTTTTTATACCATACTATCTAGTTTGAAGTAGCTACTTGCTTTTTTTAGTGGCACTCAACTTTTATTCCTCTTCATTAGTTTTAGAATTTTCTTAAAATATCTTTCATTATGACATCCTTTGCCCAACTATTAGTTTTTTGGATGTTCAAGGTCTTCCATATAATGTGAACCCATTTAGTCCAACTACAGTTTCTGAATATTTCTAACTTATCACATAACATCTATATCCACCAACTTAATCAGTTATCCCTCTGGGTTTCCTGACCGCTTCTTCACCATGCCTTTATTACGCTGTTCCAATTTATTGGAATTTCCTTTCTTCTCACCTTCACTATTCCTAAAAGCAATCATCCTACTGATAAATTCAATAAGATATTCAAGAAGATATTAAGTGACTTGTCCAAGGCTTCTGTGGTGAGCGGTAGAACCGGTATTCAAACCCAGAAAGCAATTCTATGATCTTTGTTTTTGACTGTTGTTAAATACAAATTAAAACTAAAAGTTCAAAATGAGACTTAATGATTTCAGTTGTGTTTTAGAATTTGGAGACACTGACGAGTTGAAGCACATTGTTCTTAGTAAAGTATCACAAGATAGAAAAGCAAGTATCCAATGTACTCACTACTAATACTAATATGAAGCCAGTAGATGATCTAATACATGCCCACATTAGAGAAAATCTTAATTTGATTCAAGTTGCGGGGAGAGGAGTGAGGGACGGGAAAGAGGGAAGGGAGGGAAGGAAGTGGTGTGCTCCCACTTAATGGGCACAATGTAAGGGTACAGAGCACACGTTTTACACGAGGGACACAACTACAAGAAGGACTTTCTCTGACAAATGCAAACATTGTAACCTAGTTGTTTGTACCCCCAAGTTAACCTGAAGAGAAAAAAATTAAAAATAAAGTCAGCCCATAGCATTAGCTGGGGGTTTCTGAAATCAATTTTGGAAATCCTATGTAAATAAGTATGACTTAACATTAGTGCTAATTGTCATCCATAAGTTTTAACACTATGCACCTATAATCATAATTATATAAATGAAACTTTGAAAAAATATTTTAAATATGTGAAAAATGTTATTTATGGAATAGTAATGACTGTGAATCTAAGAAAACATAAACATAACTTATATGCTGATTTTCAAAAGTGACATAGGTCAACTGATGTTTGCTGATTTTCCAATTACCCTTCTATTTTGTAGTTACTATGTCACTAAACTACAGGAAATTTGGGAATAAATATAACTATTGAGCCTAGAAACAAACATAATGCCTGAAATAGACATACTGATAACACAACTATTAAATAGGTTTAATTTGAATCATTAGTGCAAAGTGGTATACTTTGAATAACCAATAATCTCTTTAAAATACTTAGGAATCATTACAGGCAGTTAAATAAAGATATAGATTTTGTTTAGTAGTACAAAAACAAAAAATACAAATTAAATAGTTTAACATTAAAAATTAAACAAACAAACAAAAGCATTAAATGGCATGTTACCCTTTATTGCTGGTGGTCCTTACCCTGAACATGATATTCAGATTTGGTTGTTCATTCCAGGACTTTTAATTTGGTAATAAAACAAGAAGAAACTGAAGAAGAATATGGATAGGGGAATTTCAAAGAAATCATATGAAATAAGAGAAAAATATAAAAATTATTTCGTTTGGAGAAAAATTTTAAACCAGTAAATATAGAGATAATTAGGAGGAATAATAAAAAAACTATTTAAAATAACTAATAGTTACAGAAATTTATTATGTGTGAAAACAGTGAGCTATCTTAGCAGAGCCTTTAAATAGGCTTATGGTTTTCATGCTTATATTCTAATTTTACTCAAAATAAAATAGCAATTTAAGGAAGTTTCCCCAAATATATTTCAAGAAAATTCCTGGATAAAATGAAAAGTAACACATCCTTTGAGAATACTTTGACAGATATAAAGATTGTAAGATTAAAAGATTTTAAAACTAAATAAAAATTAATCTTCACAAAGGTCCTTTTAAGAATGTGCATAATATGGCAGAGTATATTATTACTATGAGTTTGAATAGTGTTTACTGCACCATTCACAAATATTAGCGAAAGTTTGGTAAGTAAATCACAATTTCAATTTCATTAACATATAAGTTTAATCTGACTACTTCATTTTGTTTATTTCAATTAAACAAAAGTGTATTTTGTTTAATTGAAATAATTTTAATTATAGTTGATTCATGTAAAATTATGTAATGAAATGTTTACAAATTGTGTTATTGGTTTCTGACCTGTAGTCATTTTTTTAATACTTAGAGAATTTTTGTTATTAGTTTTTGTTGTTGTTAATAAAAAAAGGACTTGCTTTCATTTTCCACTTCATTTTGACACTGATAACCTGAACTTGAATGTTTTGTCAGCAGGATTTGTCTCAAGAGAAATGAACTTAGAGAATCTGCTTCAAAGAAAACAAGAAATGAAAAGAATATCCAGAATGGAAGACTGGTCTTAATACAATGACTGAGACTTTCTTCCTTAACAACAACTAAACGATACTTTAGAAAAGTAAGTGTAAACCAAAATTATTTTAAGCATAGACTGCTGTTAAAGCCAAACAATAAACTAATGCCTTGGGGACCACTAGCAAAGGTGATGAAATAGCCTTAGTGTGAATAACTTTCTAGAAATCAAATCAGCAGTGCACAGCAGGTTGGGGCACCTGGAGGCCAATACACTGGTTTCTATTTGTGACAAATGAGCACTTAGAGGGAATTAATATGCTATGGAGTCTGCTAACCCCATATTAAATAATACGACACCAAGAACCCTATACAAAGGGTTTAAAGTCCAGGTGCAGACACACCTGGAGAATACAACCAAAGTTACCCAGGATGAAAATTAGTCTTTCTATCACCACTGGAGTTAAAATTATTAAAAGAATTTGGTGAGTTACCTTTACTTCTGCAAGAAACTAAAATATACTCTAGTGCACATTTACCAAGTTGTATTCAACTGAATAACCTTAGAGAGAATACATCTTTAAAAATCCCTAATTCACCCTGGGAGCTTTTTTCTTTTGTGTTTAATACGGAAGACTTTGACATGTAATTTTCAGTTTGGATTTAGGAGATCTATCATAACTGTTAAAAGATATGATTCACATCATTAAACATGATCATTTTTATCATAAAGGTAGTGATTCACATACTAAAACTCATGTAAAATATTTTATATTTCTCTAAATAATTACCTCTTATTAGTATGGAAATACTTTCATGTCTATAAATTTATAATTTATAATTTTTAAATGTATATTGTCAGTATTATCTATTCCAAGTAACAACACTTTTTATTTTATTATTTCTAATTTTAAGTGTAAGAGAGCATTAGGGTGGGATCCACAGTAAGTGTGCAATAAAGACTGAGAAGTTAACTCATTTCAGTCACAAAAGAGTGAGAATAACACTATTTCCTGGAGACTATCACATTTTAAACTTATCAAATTAAAGGAAAACATCTAGAAAGATTAATTAACTGGAAGAGAGCAAGAAAATGGTTTGAGAATATGTATCAGATTGGTCACCTGGTCTAATCTCATATCCCTCCTGTTTCAATTAAGGAGAGCCCAGGGAAGGCAGGTATGGAAATCCCTTAGGTCTCCATTGTTGGCCTAAGTTGTTTACTAGGGGTAAGATGCAAAAATCTGCTTAATAAATTCTAGTTAAGAAAAGTTATTTCATTGGAGTGTAGGGTAACTTCAGAATTTTGTTAGTATTATTCTTCATGGTATAAGTGTGATTAGAGAATTGTCCGTATAATGGAACATGCTTTGATCAAAATGTCATCATGTGGATTGTACAGTTAAAGAATGCCCCTCTCACTTTTGCTCCTTAGTTACCAATTTCCTGACTTGTCAAAAAATGATGATGAAAGCAGAGATTCTCTTTCCCAAAATAGAGTGAAGTGGAGGTGAACCTAAACACTGCCCACCATGCTTACCACCTATCTTTTGACACTAAAGATAAATGCAATTTATTTTATTTCTCAACCTCACCAAATGGTTAATGAGCCTGGGCAGACAGCTCTGTGACCATAACTAGATCTGGTCCCCATACAGCGATATGGGCATAATCATTATTGTCAAATAATCTGAGTATCCTCCATTCTGAAAGGTAATTAAAATTAAAATAAAAAATAAAAAAAATTGAATTAAGTGTGCATTGGAACAGTCATTAACATCGGTTTCATACTCAAGGAGTCCAATCTAGCTAGATCTATAGTTTGACATCAGTCATCTTGGAAGAGACTTTAAGATCATTAGCATTATTATATCTTGTTTTGCAAATTCCTTCTTTGGGAAAGAAAGAGGCACAAAGTAGACTATTTAGAAATAGGTAAGGATGGAAGATACACAGCCAACATCAAGCTTTCTTTGGAGTCCCTGTGACTAAGTCCACAACTTGCTGTTAACACAGGATGATTATTTCCCAGAGTCTAGGTAGATAGACGGCAAGTGTGTAGTGGCAAAACACTAAATCAAGTGCGTAGGTGCTTACTGCCCATCCTAGATCTAGGATTTCCCATAAGCAGAGTTGGCATTTTGATTAACAGTTTAAGAAAATATTTATGAAAATTGGACTTTTAAATTTCCATGCAAACTGTTTTTTAAGAATGTGAACCAAATCAATTTATAAAATATACTTTTCTATTGGTATTGATTGGTACCTTCATTGAAATGTCCTAATGTGAATGTATTTTACTGAAATGATTAGACGCAAATATCAATATCCAAAACAATTCTACCATAAGTAGTTGAGCAGATGAAGATGTTGCAGTGTCTAAATGCCCACACCAAATTATGGTCTGATCAAACCACAGTGGCAAGAAAATCTCACTCTGAGAGCAACGATTCCTTTTAAGAGATTTAATCTCTTTGGATTCATTTAACTACATGATACCACTCTTTAAAATATGAATATATCAAATACAGTAATAAATCTGAACTGTTGGCTTAGATTTCACTTCATGATGCCATTCCTATAAGGGGATACAAAAGAAGTTACTGATAAGGTCTTATACACGTAAAAGAGAAAAGATAAAAGAAATGAAATTTGAACAGTAATTTCTACTATCAAATACTTTCAGTGCTTATGTAGATAGAGTTCAGCATCATTCAAAGTCAGAATTTCAATGAATATAATCTGTAGGATGTGATTTAGAAGGTAGCAGACAATACACAGGTGCTAGCATTGCTAAATATGCAAAAAGTCAGAATTTCAATGAATATAATCTGTAGGATGTGATTTAGAAGGTAGCAGACAATACACAGGTGCTAGTATTGCTAAATATGCAAAGAGGAAAAATGTTAATAAGAAACATTAACTTATTAGTTATTAGTTATGATGGTATAATCATAAGATTTAGGGAATATTATACCAAAGTGAATAGATGATTAAAAACTCCTTTATCCAAAGACTACTTTATTTTTTAACCTCTGAATTCTTTTTGTTATTGTTGTTCTTAATTCCTACCTAATTCACTAACTCTAAAATAATTAGAAAACAGTCTTTGGTGGAAGTTGTAGTTCCACACAAGAGATGAGGAAGATGAGATCCCTGACAGGGATTCATAATTAGCGTATTGTGGGGACCCTGAATACTTTTATGGGTCTAGCAATCATTTTTAATAATTTTCACACAGTAAGTCAAATAACATCCGAACAATTTATCACTGTTATTTTTAAAAAATTGTACACAGTACTTAAAATGTACATTATTTTATAAAAATCTAATAACTATGTACCTAATAATTTCAAAAATTAAAAAACTGTTAATTTGAAACTTAACTAACTTTTTAAGGACTTTGGTGTGTCTGGTTTTTGTTGGAAAACATTTGAATATTTGGTTGTAGCCTGGAGGTCTGCATTATCAGCTGATCCTCTAGATGGTTAGCAGTCATTTTGTTAATTTAAGAGCATCTGAACTTGGGTTAGGTAGGAGAATGTAGATTCACAGCAATAACTCGTTGAAAAGCATAAAAGCATTTAAGGGGGATGTTGCTAAAGACATGAATATTCTACTTCATTTTTCAATATTTTAATTGGATCTTTCTTAGCATTGAGCTATGACTTTAAATTTAAAATGTCATCTGTTGGGAGGTCAATCCATTTTGTCTGAAGTTCCTTAGGTGCCTTGGTGATATCAACTAGGTAAGGCCGAAATGCTAATTTGAGGGTGATGTCATGATTCTCAAAGTTAGTGAACCTTTCATTGTATTCTTCAGTTAATAGGTCTATGACAGCCTGTGTATACATCAAATCATTTGCATATATTATCCTGCTCATTAATGACCTTTGTTAACTGGGAAAAATGTTAATCTGAAATTCCTTTTGAGGAAGAAGTGTTTTTTAAAAAGATGGCTTTTTAAAAAAGATTGGATTTTTTCCCACATATTATATATATGTATGTGTGTGTGTGTGTACACATATATGTACATGTACACACATATATAGATTTAGCTTTATATTGCAAAGAAATATTCAAGTCATTTTGATTTGACATGATATCACACATAAATGCTGCATTCCTAAAGACATTTTCTTTCAATAAATCACATTGCTGATTCTGTTCTTCATGAAATTTAACTGTCCTCAGAGAGATAAAATTTTGTCTAACACTTGTCCTTGTGATAGCCAATGTACTTTAGAATACCACATATCCACACTGAATACCTCACTGATCAACTGTGCCATGTTACAAAACTGATGATGTCTTGCTATATTTTCACAAATATAGTTAACAACATTTATAACATGTTGCAAAATGTCACCTAAATTGTAGGGTTAGCACAGAGATTTTGCTGATGCAAGATACAGTGAAAAGAAACGAGAACATGTAGACCTGTTAATAGATTTTTGAATCTCTGCAATCAGCCCTTCATGTTTTCCTGTAATGGAAGGTGCACCATCTGCACATAAACTCATGAAATTTACCAAATTCAGTCAAACTTGACAACATTCATCTTGAAAGTTGTTGAAGATACCTATTCCCATGTTCTATTTGCCAGAATGCCCAAAGTGAGTAAATCCTCAAAGCAGAACAAATCTTCTGTTATGACTCGAGTGAAGTAAAAATCCTGTGTGGAGTCAGTAGTATCAGCATCAACTGATATATCATCTAAAGTGACTATATAATATATATTTTCTTTTTGAAGTATTACGTGAAGTTGTTCTGTTAAGTTTAATGCTAATTCATGTTGCTGATAAGGTATGGTTCTCCTTGAAAGAGGCAGTAGATTGTACTTTGAAACACTATTAGCATCTAAGCATTATACAACTTCAACAATGCATTTTTCCACAATTTCTACATCACTCCAAAGGCTTCTCCCCTTTTCCTGAGTATATAAGCTGCTTTATAAGTTGCTTCAGAGGCATTATTTCCAGGTCCATTGCTGCTTGAAAAAATTGTCTTTACTTTTGCTTTTCATATTTTAATTTCTGCAATACAACCTTTGAACATATCTTTCTCTAATTCAAACATTTGTGGTCCTTATGAGTGTCATAATGCTGATGAGCCCTGAATTTCTTTAATGTTGATATTGTAATATCACCAAGCAAGCAAATCATTTTATCTTTAAGAGAAACAAGATAATATTGAAATTCCCAATCCTCATTAAAAAATCTGTTTTTTTCCCTTCTGTGTTCTCTTAGTCTTCTTTGGCATAATGGGCTGTTAAGCAGACAGAATTAAAAAAAAATATATTGAAAACTGTGCAACTTATTCACAAATTCCACTTCAAAGAGAAACTTAGTACACCACAGTCAAAAGCTGATAACAGACTGGCATATTCAACCCCCATAAACACTCTCCAACAAGTCTCATGTAGTAGTGTCACCAGCTGGTATGGGAAGTTAGAACTAAATCATGAGTGCAGCTGCCATCAGCTTTATGGTTTACTAATGATGCCAGTCTGGGAGGGTTATTTCATTGAAATTTATTTTGATCTTTGGTATTTTAAATATTTTCATTTAAAAAATAAAAATATAAAAGATGAACAAAAATACATTAATAAAAATAAAAGAATTTGTTCTATAAAATTTGGATTTAGTCAAAAGTCCACACTTAAAGATCTACATGGCTTCATGTGGTCTTAAGACTGCAGGTTTCCCACACCAATCTATTCTTTTAGCAAATTTCAGTATGCAATAAAATACTTTAACTGTAGTCATATATTAGATCTTCAGAACCTATTCATTTTGCATAACTGAAATTTTGCATTCCTTGACTAACGTCTTCTCTTTCCCCATTCCACTAGTCCCTGGAAACCATCATTCCTTTCACTGATTCTATGGGTTTGACTATTTTAGATTCCAATGGAGCTATCATATGATCATACAGTATTCACCTTTCTGCATTTGGCTTACTCCACTTAGCATAATGTCAAATGATACACAAAAATAAACTCAAAATGGATAAAAAATATAAATGTAAGGCTGGAAAGCATAAAATCACTAGAACTTTTGAAGAAAATATACTAAAAATGTTTTTTAACATTAGTTTGGCAGTGAATTTTTGGATGTGACACCAAAAGTGTACATAGCAAAAGCAAAAACAAACAAACAAACAAACAAAAAACACTAATAAAACATGAGACTCTACAAAACTGAAAAGCTTCTGCATAGTAAAGGTATTAATCAATAGAATAAAACTGCAACCCACCCATTGATCCAGAGGAAATGTTTGCAAGCCATACCTAAGGGGTTAATATCTAAAATGTGTAAGAAATTTACAAATCAATAGTGAAGAAGAGAGAAGAAAGAGGTAAGAAAAAAGGGAGACAAGAAAAGGAAGAAGGAAGAAGGGGAAGGAAGAGGAAGAGCAAGAAAAGGAAGGGGAAGGGGAAGAGGAAGAAGAAGATGAAGATGAAGAAGAAGAAGAAGAAAAAGAAGAAATAAGTTGATTTTAAAATGGAAAAGAAAAAATATTAAAATGGTTAAGAACCTGAGCAGATGTTTATCAAGGAAGTCATACAGATTGCCGATAGGTATATAAAAAGTGCTCAACATCACGAATCATCAAGGAAATTCAACTTACGCCTTTTAAAATAGCTATTCCCAGAATGACAAAACAAGTGTTGTGAAGGATATTGAGAAAAGGGAACTCCTATACACTGTTGGTAGGGAAGTAAATTGGCATAGTCATTATGGAAAATAGTATGGAGGCTCCTCCAATGGAGCTATCATATGATCCAACAATTTCACTTCTGGGTATATATCCAAAGGAAATGAAATCAGAATGGTAAAGAGATATCTTCACCCTTTACAGTTATTCTCAATAGCCAAGATACAGAATGTATCTGATCAACAGATGAACAGAGAAAGAAAATATACACATGTACAAACACTGAAATATTATTCACCCTTAAAAATGAGATTCTTTAATGGCTGAATAGTATTCCATAGTGTACATATACCATAGCTTGTTAATCCATTCCTTTGGGGTTTTGACATTTATATTGGGCCAAATGTTATATACCTCTTAGGTATTATTTGACTTGCATTTATTTAGCTTTGTTCTCATTTATTTATTCCTGAAATCTGATTATAATAAAAGAGTTCTTGGTCTACTGTACAAATGTAAATGACTGTGCTGAAGTTCCAGTAGTTCTCTGTTCCTCCTGGCAGAAACCAACTCTGAAATAGCCCAGAGAAGCGTGTAAGGAGAAGATAGAAACTGAGGCTTTAATTTCATATGATTTGTTTTGTGTCTTTGATGCTGCTTTTGTTATATATAACTACAAAATAAGTGAAAATTTAGGTTTCATTTCTGTCCTTTAACCTTTTCAACTCTTCAATGAAAAAACTGAGTATTGTAAAGTAGTCCTCTGCAGTTTGCTGCATAATAAAAGTATTCAGAGAGGGGAATAATGTGGTTGGATTCTAATAGTGGTGAAGTTTCCTGCATGGTCATAAATGGCTTTTCAGAACTTTCAGCCCTTGATACTTCCGTAGGAATGTAAGGTGGTTGGCCTGACTTCTTTCAAGCTACATCAATGTCAGTTAAACTTGGAACTGATAGTAAGGGACAGAGAGAAGGGTGGGGCCATTTCATGTTTCCCTAAACTCCAAACCTATGTCTTTGTTCATTTGTACCCAGTGTTTTCCCCACTCCTGCTACAAGCCATTTGCTCAACATGATACTCGGCATACAAAGATGAATAAATGTGTCCTCAAGGAACAAGTAATTACAAGAAAAAATACCCAAGGGCAGCACCCGTAGCTGAGTGGGTAGGGCACTGGCCATATACACCCAGGCTAGTGGGTTCGAACCTGGCCCGGGCCAGCTAAACAACAATGACAATGGCAACAAAAAATAGCTGGGCATTGTAGTGGATGCCTGTAGTCCCAGCTACTCGGGGTGGCTGAGGCAAGAGAATTGCTTGGGCCCAAGAGTTGGAGGTTGCTTTGAGTTGTGATGCGATGGCACTCTACCGAGGGTGACATAGTAACACTCTATCTCAAATAAATAAATAAATAAATACTGCATGCAATTGCCAGAAAATGGAGAGAGAAGATGTACAAAGGAAAAATAATCATTTCTTTACCAATATTTATTGGCGGCCTCCTATAAGGAGATACTATAAGCTAGATACTCTTCTAGTCAGTGAGAACACAACAGTAAAATAAATAGATAAGAATTAAATAGAATATTACCTTTATCTTTATGAAACTTATATCCTATAGTGGAATAAAAAATAAAGAAGATAAATGGAATATATAACATGAAAATTCATAATGGCAAGAATTTGGGCATAAGACCTCAGATTTTAATAACAAAAACTAGAAAATGGATATGAAAAGATAATAGAAGTAAATAAACAAGGTATACATTTTTTATCTCATGTGGAAGGAGAAAAGGGTTTGATGACTTTTAGGCATTTATACACTCATGTGCACACACAAAACAAAGGATAAAAAAATTGGTCTTGGTGTGTGCCATACCTTTGGGGGGCAAAACACAATTGTAAGAGGGACTTTACCCAACAAACGCAATCAGTGTAACATGGTTTATTGTACCCTCAATGAATCTCCAACAATAGAAAAAAAAAAGTAAAAGCATAACTCTCAAAAAAAAAATACAATCATTAAAAAAAATTATTCCTTAGAAAAAATAGAAGTCCAAGTGGTCACTATTAAATAGCACAAAACAATAACTTATAATAATAATAATAAAGAATAATAATAGAGGTCAGCTTATCCAAAGTCCATCTTATTAGCTTCATCTGACTCAGTTTCTGCACTAACTCAGAGCATTGCTCTACAATCTTCGAAGTCACACCTAAAACCTGGGCATTATTCTTCACTCTTCCTTCTCTCTTACCCCACTTGCCCAATCCACCACCCACTGTGCTTTCTTTTCCCACCTCCTAAATACATCTCAATCCATCTCCTTCCATACTTATTGAGGCCTTGATCTCTTAGAACACCATCATCTCTTATCTAGGTTTCAACTTTAACCTCCTAACTGGTTCCCTTCCCTCCTATCTTGTCTCCATCAAATCTGCTCTCCAGGGGAGATCAAAATATTCTTTCAAAATCCAATTCTGATTATGTCATTGTTCTGCATAAAACACCTTTGGCATCCTGTTGTCTAAACTCCTTACTCCTTTACAGTTTGATGAACTCTGCTGTCTAGTATCATCTTTGTTGCTTTTCATATTCAGTCACATAAGTATTTGCAATTCCCAAATACTGGTGGGGCTCTTGCTCAACCTGGAGCCCTGGCATAGGCAATTTCCCTCTGCCTGGGACTCTCTCCTCTTCTTCCATCTTTCTTTGCCTGACCAATTCCTATAGGAACTCAGACATCTCTTCTTACAACCCTTCTGACTCTCCACTCTACCACATCTGGTTGAGAGTCTATTCTTAGCCTTCCAATAGAACCTTGAACTTCTCCTCCCATGGCACCTTTTTTCCTTTATTGTAATAGCCTGTTAATACGTCTGCAACCTAAACTATAGAGTGAGCCCCATAAAGATATAGGCCATACCTCGGGAGACCTACCCAGAGGGCTTTTATTATTGCTGATCAATATTTGTTAAAAAGCAGTAAGAATTTAACCTAAGAATTTAAAAAAGAGAATAATAAAACAAACTAAAGTAATCAACAGGAAGATTCAACCAACAAGAATGAGGGAGGGGTGGGAAAAGGAAGAGCAGAGAGAGGGAAGGAGTGAGGGGGGTGGGGTTTTGGGGTCTTGGTGTGTGCCACACCTTTTGGGGGCAAAACACGATTGTAAGAGGGACTTTTCCCAACAAATACAACCAGTGTAATATGGTTTCTTGTACCCTCAATGAATCCCCAACAATAAAAAAAAAAAAAAAAAACTTATCTCTCTCCCTATTTTTCTTTACCATGGAGATAAATCTAGATTCAGGTTCAAGATATTTCGTGAGAACTCTTTATAGGTGATGTTGTGTAGTTCATATTATAACATATTAAGAGGCATGTGATGTCTGATTGGGAAACTAAATTTGACCACTTGTACAGTCAGTTCAGCTATCATGCTACATATACATTCTTAAAAATCACTGCATTATGCAAAATTGCACAGTATAAAGAACTAGACTTGTGAAGAAAACAAGATTAGGGGTATAAGATTAAAAAAAAGATGGAGTTGACATATCTTTTTTCTATTCTGTCAAGTACTATTAAAATTCCTGGACATTATATATAAAATAAACATTAGAAGGCTCTGAAAGGTGCAGATCAAAAGGCAGACAGGCCAGGGACCATGATATTTGAGGAATGATGTGGAATCACAGTGATATCCATGATATCAGCAGAGACTTAGTGGAGGTCTTGAATTCCCACCTCTCCCCAGAAGTACTGAGGGGCATCTGTGCCCTGCTACCTAGAAACAAAGGCCAACTGGGAAACTCTCAGACTTTCATCCCTACATAATCAGCAAGGAACCAGCAATAAACTAGAGCAGTGTCGAAGGAAGCTGCCAAGTAAAATAGATTATTTAGGTAAGATCCAGAATTTCATAACATAATACCCAAACATTCAGGTTTCAATTGAACAGCACTTGTCATGAATGAACAAGGAAAATCTTGACTTGAATGAGAAAAGACAATGAATAGACACCAACCTCAAGATGATACAGACATTAGAATTATCTGACAAGGATTTTAAAGCAGCAATTTTAAAAGTGCTTTAACAAGAAACAATGAACACTCTTGAAATAAAAGAAAAACATTTCTCTGCAAAGAAAGAGAAAGCTTCCAAGGCAAAAAAATACATATATAACTAAAAATACCATAATTAAAATAAATGAGCTCAGAAAAAGAATGGAGAAGATAGAGAAAACAGTAAGTGAACTTAAAAATAGAAAAATAAAATTATCTCATCTATACAAAAGAAAAAAATAGACTGAAACAAAAGCAGAAACGGAACCCTGGGGAAATACTGGACTATAACTGAAGATTTAATATTCATTTCACTGGAGTTCCAGAAGGAGAGAAGAAAGGTGAAGGGCTGAAAAGTATTCAAAGAAATAATGGCTAAAGGCAGATTCAATAAGCTGACTGAGTCCCAAACAGGGTAAACCCAAAGAATTTTATGACAATACACATACTGTCTAATTTTGTCAACCGAAGACACAGAAAATTTCTTGAGAGCACTGAGAAAGCAATGACACCTTACCAGCTGGAGGAGTACAATTCAAATGACTCTTCAAAACCATGGAAGTCAGAAGGAAGTGATACATAATTTTCAAGTGCTAAAAGAAAGTGCCTGTCAGCCAAGAGTTCTGTATCCATTGAAAAATATCTTCCACGAATGAAGGGGAAGTCAAGACACTCTCAGCTGAAGGAAAACCAAAAGAATTTGTTATAAGCAGACCTACCCTAAATTAACAGATAAAAGAATTTCATGAAACAGAGAAAAATGAAAAAGAGGGATCTTGGAATACCAGGCAAAAAGAAAGAACTAAGGAAAGAGCAAAAATATAGGTAAAGAAAACTTTATTTCTCTTGAGTTTTCTAAATTATGTTTGAGTCTACAGCCTTATCATCCTGAATATGCCCTATCTCATCTAAATTATGTTTGATAGTTGAAGCCAAAATTGTAACAACCTATGATTTGGTTCTCAATGTGTATAGGGGAATTTTTAATTTTGATATTTATTTTAGATGATTCTATTATAGATGGAAGAGGGCTAACAGGTGTAAAGCGAGGTAAGGTTTCTATACTTCATTGTAACTGCTAAACACTGACAGCAGTAGAATGTGGTGTGTGTGTATGTGTATGTGTGTATGTGCATGTGTGTATTCCTTCTAGCAATAGACAGATTTCTAGGCAAGTTCAAAGTTGAAGCTTTTAACATTGACCAATTTAGGTTTAGGATACTGTGAAAAATATAAAACTAAAAGCAAATGTTTACTGAATATCTGTCTGTGTGGCCATTAATCTCTTGAAGATTTATACCCTTGATTGCTTCCATCTGGGAAAACCAGATTTGTACACCTCAAACAATGACTAAGAATATAAGATAATAAATAGATCATGTAAGTGTTCAGAAAATAGAGTACATTGCTGATCAGGTATTTAGAGAAGGCTTCATCAAAGGTAAGAGATATAAAACAGGCCTAAGAATAGTTAGAATATAGAAGCAGAGCATGGAGAAAGGCATGGCCAAGAATGGTCTGGTTCTCAAACCTGGCTGAACAGCACAAATACCTGGTAACTTGGACAACTACAGATTTCTAAGGGATGACTAGAAAACTTCCCAGGAGTATGCAATGCTTGGCCAGGTTTGGGCAGCCACAGTATGAAGCATGTTTGACACAATGATCACTGTTTCAATAGCTGTGGGACAACATTTGGCTGTTTCCAAATAATTATTTGATTCTTATAAAGCACATTTCATTAAAAACTACAAAGTCGATTATGAGTACAACACTATAGAAATATTATTAATATGAATTATTTCTGCTATTTACAAGTAAACCCAGAAACAACACCATATTTATGATAAAGCCTTCTATGAAGACACATTTTTTTTTTTTGGCTCGTTTTCCAGTGGCAGTTTTTTGTTTCCCTTTTGTTCCCATCACCCTGGCAGCCCTGAGGAATTCCTGACTCAAGTCTTCTTCAGATGCGTGAGGATCTCTTGCTTAATAAGCTTCCCACAGCATTCAGCTCCTTCTCTTTCTTGGAGCACCATTGCTTAGGCTTGCCCTTCTTCCTCCTAAAGCGTAAGCTCTTCAGAGACCTGAAATTTCAGTGTGGACTTGGCTAAACAGAGTCCAGGAAGTCGCCCCCTTTTATGGTGAACTAGATGTTAGGCCACCACACTCCAGGTAAGCGAGCTTCTCCGAGTCCCCCAGAGCTGGCTGAGCCAGACCCCAGGTGAGGCCCCTGCAGGCCATTTGCTTGTCCTTATCCTCTCCTCCCTCAAGTTAAGGGGGATCAGAGGCCACAGCCAGAGGGGGTATGAAGTTTCTGGGTCTATAACCACCTGTAGATCGCTCTCTACAGGATTCAAGCTCCACAAGGTGCAAGAGAGTTTGGAAAAACTTACATGTTAGATACTTGCAAACCTCACAGAGACCTTAATCACCATAATTAAATCACTGAAATCTAATTACTCTTAAAGCAATTTAGCATAGTAAGGTAATTAATTGTAAAGTGCCGAAAAACAGCTGTGGACTAAGACAATTCCACCCTAGCACATACTAAAATAACTGCAGCATGATAAAATGTTCTCATCATTCTGGAATCAGGAAACTAATTTATTATTGTCAACTAATTTATAGTTATCCTAGAAATAAGAGTTGGGATGTGTGTGTGTGTGTTCAACAGAGGTCCCATCCAGGGATTTTTCAAAGTCCATCTGTAGATGCAAGTTATTTCCAAGTTACTCAGGAAATATAAGGATGCTCATTACAAAAATATATTTCTCCCAAGCCTCCTTCCTTCAGGTTCTGTGCACATGGATATTGAGTCTGAAGTGTAAACTATCTCCACAACCTCATTCCTGAAAACTTTTATGTGCTTGCCTATATTTGAAGTTTGCTTATTTGAAACCTAAATTGCACTCACAGTGTTTTGATGATAATGATGATGATGATGATGATGATGATGATGATGAATACAAGTTTAGGATGAAAAAAAAGCAAAACAATCAAAACAAAAAAACATGCAATGGTCACTTACTTAATCTGTACTGAATTTCAGATAGATGTCCATGGGTCCACACAAGAAATTGTTCCATGGTCCCCCAACACGCATCTCCTCATCCTCCTTTGAGCCCCTCTGTTCCCAGAACCTTGAAATCATATAACTAATGGAGGGAAGAGTTGGATTAGTGGTGGTGAACCAGTATCAGACATGTGGAAGGCTGGGCTGAATATGCAGAGCGCATCTGATGGCACAAGTCAGAAAACAATGTCTCATGCCACTGAAATGGCCCTCAGCCATGAATTAGTTTAGTCCTTTCCAGTCCCACCTGAAAAGATAAGAAATTATTCTTAATCTGCACCTGTAAAATGCAGAAGCATGGCATGGTGTATGTATACCATGGAATGCTACTCGGCCATAAAAAGATGGCGATTTTTACAACTTTTGTATTTACCTGGATAGAGTCAAAGAACATTCTTCCTAGTAAAGTATCTCAAGAATAGAAAAACAAGCTCCCAATGTACTCAATACTAATTTCAACTAGTAGATGAACAACTATAGGCCCACACAAAAGGAAAACACAATAAACACAAGTAGGGGGGAAGGGGAAAGGGAGGGAGAGGGCTCAGTGAGCCCCCACCTAAGAGGTACAATGTAGGGGTTTATGGCACTGCTCCTGGGTGAAGGACTCAACTACAACTTGGACGCTACCCAACAAATGCAAACAATGTAACCCAATTGTATGTACCCTTATATTAATCTAAAATTTAAAAAATCCTAAGGAAGATAAAAATAAATAAAATGCAGGGAATTATGCTAGTGCTAAACTTTCTCAGAGATCATAGAAATAACCTTTTAGAAAGCTCATGGCATCAGTTTTCAGTGGCAGAGAGAGGACCACACCACATTTTGATCCATTCATCTACAATTCATTCATTCACCAGGATTTGTTAATAAACCAGCAATCTAGGTTCTGAGTTCAAAGTGCACAATTCATGCTTCTTTCTCCCAAATAGTTCACAGTCTGGCAAGAGATCTAGACACACAAACAACAAATCATAATACATCAGCCATAAAGGAAATGCTTCCACTACACCTGCTCCCAATGCCACACACACCTGATCAGTCGATACGACCCAAGTGTAGGCCAAACAGGCAGCACACCAAAGGATAAGTTCTTCAGTGTTTTATGTTTTTCTGAATTTCTTATGCTTTCTTAATCCTTAAATAAGAAACCATCTTCAGCTTCCTCTGGAACCTAGAAAAATGAGAAGTCCAAGCACCCTGAAGCTCCTCTCACTCTAGGTTACTCAAGTTCACCAGCCTCCAAGTGGCTGTTGAGGTGCTCCTGGCACCACTAGGGAGGGCCATTTATTCTCTTCTATTACAATTTTCCTGTTCTGGAATTGATAGGGAGGCTTCTTTGTTAACCAGTCCTTGTGGCTCTTAATTAGGCTCCAGAACTGGACTATGCCCCTACTGGTATTGTAATCTCCTGTCTTGAGGAATTTAGGTCCATGTTTCCTGGGGTTCATCTGTAAGACAATGAATGGTACTACCTGTATCTAGTTTTACATTAAAAATTACTCCCTCCCACCCTGACCTTGAAGTAGATCTCACTACATCATACCACTCTGGCTGTCAATGGGATGTTTTGCCTATTCAAAGCACTAGGACCCAGAAGCGGGAATAATTGCAAATTCCCAACATCATTTAATCTGGGCACTGGAGGGCCTGACTGTACATCCATCAATCAATTTATCATTGACCATTTTCCTTTTGCCTTCTTTCTTTCATGAAAAGAGTAGTCCTTCATGTCCCAGAGCCCCCATGGCCACATTTAGACCACCGCCTCCCGTAGATATAGGGAGGTGTTTGCAGATGTTCTACTCTGTGGGTCCTACGTAGTATGAGAAGAAAGCTGAATCCATGTAAGGTTCTATATTTTTAACTTTCTTTCTTTTTGAATTTTGTGGTTTTTTTTTAATTGTCAAATGAAGATAACACCACTATCTTGTTCACATGTTGATCTTAGGATCAAAAGTGTGCATAGAATAAAATGCTTCACTTCCTCTTTATTTTTATGCCAAAACTCCTAAAACATTTTGAATTGCACAAGGGAGAAGGAGAAGGTATGGAAAAAACTGAATTCTTTATTTAGCACATACGTGACTAGAACTTTGACATATTGGGTAAGTTAATTACATTTCATCTTATTATCCAAAACATGTTCAATGTACAATTCATGGCAGAAAGTTAGAAATGCTCCTGATAGGAGAGAGGGCTGATTTGATTTACCCTCTGGTGAAATGAAGCCTGGTTTATAAAGTGAGGCATCCCAAACCTCATCCAGTGAAAAGGGACATTGGTTCATTCCTCTCAGAATTCTTACATGAACTCTTAAAGAACATTTTTGAAACTCTTACAATTAGCAGAAGGTGCTTGAGGGCCAACAAAGTCAAAAACAAAATCTTTGGGTCTTTATTCAGTGAACAATTCTTGTAAGCATGAAGTGAAGTATGCCTCTGGCACATGCTAAAGCCCGACACGTTATAGAAGGTAAGCACAACTTGACCCTCAAGTGGTCTCATGTGGAAGACATACATTCAGATTACCACCATTAGAAAAGGGTTAAAGGAATCTGAAGAAATTCCTTCACACAGAAAGTCTGTAACAAACAATAGCTCTGGTAGCATCTGCCCATAACAGAGGCACATGGAGTTACAACTGCTGAGGCAGCACAGAAGATCTCACAGAGGAGGTGCCATGAGCTGGACAATAGCAGATCAGAAACGAGTTTCCCAGGGGAAATAAAGAAAGAGCATTCCTGACAGAAGAAGCAGCTCAGAGAAAAGCAAGGCTTGAATGTACATCTTTGTTAAAGGAACCCCAAGTATGTCCACTGTCAATAAAACATGGGGTTAAAAGATATAAATTAAAGGTAGGTTGGCCAGAGTACGAAGGATCTTAAAGTTCAGGCTTTATCCTGAAGACATTGGGGACAAAAATTTTTAGGAGAATGATGCTATCAAACTGGTAATTTAGAAAGACCACTGGGTTGGGTAGGGGGTTAAAGAAAGTAAGAAAGAAAGAAGACCTGGGTGAGAGAAGGGAGGGTCAAGGGCTGCAATTAGGAGGCTCCTGTTGTGGAAATGAGGGAGATATGGAGGGAGGATATTCAAAGCAGGCAGTGAGCAGCAGATAAGGTCACGGGCTCAGGAAACATCAAAATGATAGGCTTTTTCATTATCAATTCCTACCCAAATATTCTTTCCAAGTTATTAGTTATAATTTTTAATGGCATTCATATTGATAAACTATAAGTTCTTTTTATCGAAGTGATTGGATTTTGCATTCTACTCCTGCAAGCTCAATTCCCCAAACCTAGAAGGCTAGTTGTTGGGCTTTACAGGTGCCACTTGGTGGCAACTTGCTAAATTACAGGCCCAGGACTCCAAAGTGGTATCAGCAGCCCAGACAAAGGGGTTTTGCCAACCTGTCTTAAAGTAAGGACAAATGCCACACTCAGGTTTCATTGCTCCTTCTCAGAAGGGACAGAAAATGTTCCTTTTTGCTTCAGTTAACAAAATTAAGTGCTGTCATCCCTGATAAAAGAGTAGAAACAGGGTGGTGGAGAAGCAGACATAGGATGCTAAAGGTATGAACAGGGCCCTGGTGCTCGTGCTGTGCCTGCTGGTGGATCTGACTGACGGCTGTCAATCACAGAGCGATGACGGAAGCCCCCGGTCTGCTGTTTGAAATCAGAGGTCCTTGCTGGTAGCAGCAGAAACTGCAGTTGTTCAGTACTCTGCTTAATGTTGGGAGTCAAAGGGGTTTAAGACGGACGGCTTATGGCTGCCTTGGCCATATGGCTGCGTCAACTGTATCCTCAGAAAGGGAAGGAAAAAACAAGACTCCAGATTAGGTGGCTCCCTTTCTTTCACACCCTTTTATATAATCCATTGAAAATCCTGGCAACTCAGTCTTTAAAATCTTCTGAAGGCAGCCTAATGTGAGCACTACATGCCACTACTTCCTACAGATGTGTGTCCTCAGACATGCCAGGCACTCTCTTGGTCTGGGTCTTTGGATTTGTTAAACCCTCTGTCTAGAAAGTTCTTCCCTCAATGGTATATATTTGAAACAGCTCCCTACCCATCCTCCCAACCCCTTACCATGCCTTATTTTTTTCATAGTTTTCTTGTTATTTTATTATATATTTGTTTGTTTGTCTCCTTTCCTGGAATAAAAATTCCATGAGGTCATAGAATGTAAAATCCATGAAGTCATAGATGTAATGTTTCATTTAACTGCTGTGACCCAGTGTCTAGAATAATACCAGCACATAGTAGATTCTCGAACATTGGTCATACACATGAAAGATTAAATAAATGAGTGAATGATATGCTATACTCATTTCCTAACCCAGATTCATTTTCTCTCCATTCCCAAAATAACACTCTCCTCTACCCTCACAACTTCCTGGGGAACTGATTTCCCACAAAATAACAGGCTTTGAAGCAGGTGAAAAATAGTACATTTCCAAGACACCAGATTATGCTCTTCAGACCAACCACTTCAGCACCTCCCAAGAACTCAACAGCTGCAGCTACTCTGCCTAAGGAGGGGAATTTAAATTGTGTATCATTTTAGCAATAAACTTCAGAAGATTAAGTAAAGGTATGCCATAACTCTGAATGACCACAATATATTCCGTGGATGCAGTATACAAACAAAAAGTAACTAATTCATGATTTCAGTCCTTTAATTAAAAAAATCCAAATCAGTACTTCTTTCCGGGAAAGTAAAAATAAAAGCACAGCGCTATAGGAACCAAACTACCTGTAAAGGGCACTGTAGCCAAAGGCCAGAGTGCCCTCTGCTGGTCACTGGTAGCTAACAAACCATGGAGAAAAAAATCGTAAAGAGAAAGCGGCTTGTTGACAGTTACAATAAATACTTTTGGTCGCCTATACAACCATCATTCTCTGACTTTGTCCTCCTGGTCTGCTGTCATGTTAGTGGCTGAAAGTACCAGGTACAGATTTTCTTAGCTACTTTTATGGAGAGAGTAGCCATGAGAGCCAATCCTGGGTAGTGAGATGAAAGGTGACATTCGCTAAGGAGATGGACTAGCTAGAATTTCTTCGATGATACAGAGGAGACACTCATGAAGAGGACACTGCTTTCAAACTTCTTGTCAAAGGTGTCATGTGGAGACGTGGTCCTTGTTGCTGTTGCAGCTATCTGACCGTGAATGGGAGCACTGCACATGCAGCGAGGGTGGCAGTCCTTGATGATGTTGCAGAGCTGTGCACCACGCCTGGAACCACCTGTCACTGGACTTCTTATTAGGAGGAAGAAAAAATGATCCTATGGCTTAAGTCACCCTTAGTTAAGCATCCTGCTATGTGTAGCCAGAGCATAATCATTGATATGCTCATATTCTATGATATGAGGAACCAGTGGGTGACTTTAAGAAAGGTTGCAATGTAATGGAATTTGCATTTCAGAAAGATCAGGCTGAAAACAATCAGAGAATGAAGGAGCAAGGAGACCAAGTGGAATGAAGGAGCAAGAAGACTATGCTACTTACAATAGCATAAGGAAGTATGGAGGGAGAGAGGTAGAGAGTAGGACTTGACCCAGGGATGAAACAGAAAGGAGAAATATAAAACTATTTAGAGAGTGAGCTGGACAGGATTTGGTTCTTCTGGGTGGGGAGAAGCTAGAAGATGGGACCTTGGGAGGAGAATGAATCCCAAATTGGAGGCATAGATAATGACGTAGATGGATGGGCCACTTTTTGACACACAGAATTTGAGAGAGGGAGCAGATTCAGGATGGGACAGAAATAATGGATTCTGTCTACACTCTGAGTTTCAGGAGACTCGTGGAGATGTCCAGGGGGGCAATTGAACTTTACCCATGGAAACCAGAAAATTTGAACTTAAGACTTAAGACACAATATTTACAAGGTAAGCAAAATTATGAAAGTAGATCTGGTCACTTTTGAGGGAACCATATATAGAAAAAGACAATAAAAAAGCATCAGGGAAGAGCCCTCATGATAACCAAGACCCATGTCCAGACAGGAAGAAAAGGCACAGAGAGGCAATGAAACAGCAAAAGGAGAAAGCAAAGGATGAAGTATCTCCAGTGGCAAAACAAAAGTGTCAGAAGAAAAATTCCTTCTTTGGAGATAAATGAAATAGGGTCAGAAAAGGATAATCTGGTGACTTTAACCAGGTGGCTCTGCTGAGTGCTGAGTGAGTTAAGTTGAAGAGATGAAATGGATATGATCACAGTAGACTCTTCTTGCAAGAAGGTGCCTGTGAGAAGAAAGAGATTGAAGGATAGTTAAGGCAATGAATGGGAAAGTTTATCTTTTCAAGACATGAGACATTTCAATATGTTTATACACTGAAGGAAAAGAATCAGCAGAGGAAGTGAGTCAGAAGTATGATAGGGGAATTGGTGGGATCACACCTACAGTGCATCTTAGCAGGGTACTGGGGAAACTTATTAAATGTAGAGTATCAATGTCTTTATATAGTGATCAAGAAAATGCCATGAAGGCTATCTGTAACAGTACGATGAAAACATTTCTGAATGTATATGAA
>CAUYON010011744.1:0-29809 GCA_963573935.1 Arctocebus calabarensis
AATGTGCTGACTTCATATACAATCTGAAATATTTTGGTCGAACTGTTAAACATAGCCTTCATGGCATTTTCTTAATCACTATATGAAGACATTGATATTCTACATTTAATAAGTTTCACCAGTACCCTTCTAAGACGCACCGTAGGTGTGATTCCACCAATTGCCCTCCCTCCCCCCATCCTTCCTCCTCCCCTCCCCTCCCTTTCCCTTTTCCCTGTATTCTTGTGCTATAATTGGGTTTTAGCCTTCATATGAAAGCTATAATTAGCTTCATATTAGGGCTGAGTACATTGGATACTTTTTCTTCCATTCTTAAGATACTTTACTAAGAAGGTCTGGCTAATTTTTTAAATTTTTTGGTAGAGGCAGGGCCTCACTATGTTGTCCTGGCTGGTCTCAAACTCCTGACCTTAAGTATTCCTCACCTTGGCCTCCCAAGGTGCTGGGATTACAGGTGTGAGTCACCAGGCTGAGCTGCAAGACAATATTTAAGGGCAAAGAGGGAAGTGAAGGTGAAGTAATAGGTATAAGAAATGAATGGTTTTTAGCTAGAAAAATAGAAATCTGTGATTTATTGCAAAGTTTTATAATGAATGGCTCTGCTCTATGAGGCATCTGAGCTGCCCTGTGTTTTCTGTATGGAAACAAGTAAAAGCAGGTTGTAAAACTGACACAGCAAGTACCAGACTCAGTAAAAACGTACTTATATGTGGGCAAAATTAATCATTATGAGCCCAAAGAGGGGCATCAGTGTTCACTTGTGTTTTTGATTTGCTTTGTAGGAAAATAGTATGTTATGGTGGAAGTCACCAATTTGGCCATTCATGAGTCTCAGGACCTCCTCCCTATAAACATGTAGGCCTCTCCCCTTCAGAGGGATATGATATTTTCTCTAAAGAAAGACTTATAACAATTCAGGTTTAACATCCTGGCTCTGTCTTGCCATCTTCTGAATAAATCCACCCACTTTCACACTGCTGAGTGTCTTCTCCAAGGCCACCTTCCCTGTGTTCAAGATACTGCCAGAGGTGAGAAGTCAAAGGGAGTGACTTTCAATGTTTCTAATGTTATTTATATAGCCCCAGTAATCATGTGCACACCTAGCAGGATCTGCTTTATAAATGATTTTCCAGTTCGTCTTGGATTCCACTTAATGCCCTCATTTATCACTAGCTCATTAGGCAGAAACTAAAGTGCTTATGATAGATCTTAGGCTCATATGAACTTTCCTTTCGAGAAGCTAGAGCCCATGTGCAAAGTTCAAAAGAGAGAATTTCATTGGTCCAGGGTCAAGAGCAAATGCGGAGGAAGTCAAAGTTCCTGGTGTTCTGCTATTCTTGCTTGTGTGCATGGTGTAAGTCTAAATTTTAGGTCCATGGGTGAACTATTACAAAGATTATCATACTTGCTGTTCCCATCCCTATAAAAAAACCTCACCACACATTCCATCCCTCTTCTGTCTTTATAGCTACTTTCTAAGCCATTACAGGAGGACAGTCAGGATCCTATATGAATTGTATATGAATAGGATGCTGGTTTTTGATTCACCAGAAAAAAGCATGCCAAAAAAAAGTTACCTTAAGATCTTTGTGAGGTCTAAAAAATTATTGCAATGAAAACAATAGAATTCTTAAAAATTATATATTTTCTTCCGAGAGAATTTTGTTAATGACCTCAGAAATACTTGTAGGTCGACCTGAAGCTTGTTTTCACTTGGTAAAGCAACAAGTTTGTAGCTTTGCCTTACCTGATGCTACATTCCCAGAGGTGCTGCTTGAGCACTGCCTCACCCCGAGGGTAGCATCGTATTGACCGTGCACTAAAACAAACCACCAAACTTAGTCCTGCATACAGGAAGCTTACTAGTTGCTGTAAAGCAGTATTCAATGTCTTTATTAAATTACATTAGGTGATTTTTAGTCTTTATTCTAGTGCGGTTTATGAAAATGGAAGAATTTGGCACAGTTTCGTGTCCACCACAGGGCCTGAGATTATTTCTCAAATGTTTTTGGTTCAGTAAAATCCCAAATGCATGTTGCCAAGCGCCCTTTCCTCTATGACTTCCAAATTCATGCAAATTTCAGGGAAAATGTAATCCGTATGTTTCTGATTCATTCACTATTAACTCATCATATTGTTATTTTCAAAAAACAATTCTGTGTCCAAGAAACCCTTTGGGCATAATATGTGTGTGTGTGTGTAGAATATCTGTTTTTAGTCAAAATGTTCCCTGATTGGAGCATCGAGGTGATGTGTTTTCAAGTATTAAAGTACTTGCACTTTTCCCCACCCTCACTTGAACTTAGAATCTTTCTTGTAAGAGGTAAGTTCCAATCAGGATAGAGAGAATGTGAAATGATTGTACATTTCTGCCAGCAGCTGCTTTGCCAGAACCCAGGCTGACTCAATCAGCTTCAGCCTGCTGAACAAAGCCAACTTCGCCACTTAATCGCCCTCAGCACTCCAGAGTCTCAGGCGAACTTCCTTCCACTGAAGCACTATTTAAAAAAAAATTGCATTTGTGGATCTGAACCTGCCATTTTGTTAAAAGTGCTGGAGCTGAGGCACAGTACATCTGAATCCTTTTGTAACCATCATCTTTGAGAGAGGAACAAAAGCCTTTCTAGAAATGGTGTACTCTGCGTCTACCACAATATTGTTTGTTCACTTTTTTAAACATCATTTTAGGGTCATCAAATCACATTACAGAGGACTTTAAGTTTCATGCAAAAAAAACCCAAATACGTCAAGATACTGAACACATTAACAAGTAAATAACAAATGCATGTTTATGCATTGGCTTCTAGTAGAAGCAGTCTGGCTGGCATTTTCTCAAGGGAGTTATTTAAATTTTAAATGGAACAACATCTCATTTAGATTTCTACAAATATGCTAGGGCACAGAAGTAATTTATATGTACATGAAACTCTTCACTTAAGCACCTGGGTACTTGACAATAATTAAAATACAAAGTAGACTTATTAACTTTCCTTTTAAATTTCCACCTTTTTGCATCTTCAGAGTGAGAAGAAATTTCTAGAGTAGATTGTCAAGTACCTAGAGGTCCTTTTTCCCACTACCACATAATGCCTGATTGCAGTTCCCTCCTGAATCCCTTTCTGTTGCATCCTTCAAAAGCTGTGCTCTGGCCTTCCCTTAAATACTCCTGGTCTATTTTCAGAATGTTTTTGTTTCTTAAACTTTTGGTCCCTTTCATTCCCAACTGCCAGAGACTGAGCATTTACTTCACTTTAATGCCAGCATATGATTAAAGAAACAGAAGGTAGCAACATGATAGAAAGTACTGTAGATCAGAAATTTCCAGAACACAATTTTCAGCAGCAACCTGGCTATAGGTAATTCCCACCCTCATATTACTGACTCTGACCTCAGATCATTAGCTGTTTTAGAGGTTGCAATTTAAATTACTGGCTTTCAAAAATATGGTACTTGGAATGTTGCAGGAAGATGAGGCCCAATGGAGAGAAAGAGCACCCGAACACCACATTTATAAGAGGAAGGGCTTTATTCACCAGCCAGGAGCTTACGGCATAGAAGAATTCAAATGGCCATGCTCCCCAGCTGGCTTTGTCTTTCTATTTTTATTGACAGTCAAAAAGTTCCACCCCACAGGTATCCTCATTGGCCAATTTGAATCAAGCAGGAGATGCTATTCCAGTTCCTATAGAACTATAGGATTTCACAGAACTTGGAACTATCCAAGTTCCAGGAAGTTAAGTTTACAAATTCCCAATAACTGAGTCACCATGGAGAGGACCCTGCAGGTGTATCCTTGTGGTCTCCTTGAGAAGACCTGTTCTCCTAGATCTCACCCTTCTCGGGTATCCTCTCTCAGGAAATATGAACACGAGGACCATCCCAGGCTGGTCAGAAACTCTGGGGGTGACTCTCCAGATGACTTTCCTGGTGATTCTGATGCTTGCCGAAGTTTGAATTGACCTTAAAACTTGATAAATTCAACTGTTAGTTTACTTCTTGCTTCTTGTTTTCCTAACTTATTTTTGTCAATAGTACTACAATGACCTTAATTTATTGGCCTCAAAACCTTGAAGTCAGTTTTGCTTATCATTTTGGCTTCCTTTTCAGTCGCTCAGCAAGAAGGCTGCCTATTTTGTAACCAAGGTGTTCTTTAAACATCTAATCTTTCTTACTTATTCTGGGCCGCAAAATCAAATTCCAAACCTTCTTCGGTAAATCCACATCTATCCTCTTTGTAGTCTTTTACTCTATATTGCTGATCAAAAAACTTTTATGCTGATTTTTCCTTTGTCATTGCTGCTCAGGTACAGTGATATTTTAAGGTGAATCAAAATATGTAAGTCACTATGAAAGTTTTAAGACCAACTTTGTTAGGGTCCATTGTTTGACTTTCAAGAAACCCCCTCACAGCGTCCTTTCTGATTCACTCAGTCAAGTTTCAACTTGCTCAGCTTTCCAGGGTTGCCAGGAGGGCCTCATTGTTTCTGTCCTTGCAGATTTCACATTTCTTGGTTTTCCTGTATCTCAAAACTTTTGTAATGACCCACATGCAATGCTCCTTTAGTCTTTCCAAGGACTGCTTGATTCCAGCAAATCAAGGTTGCCCTCCCCACCCCCCAACTCCTTACATGCTAGGCTTATTCCTCATTCTCTAGTAAAGCAGATCTTGCTGACTTGTTCTCACTCGCTTCATACTGTGTTTCTCTCGTCTAAACGCCCTCCATCTCCTCCCCACCACTGTATATTCTCTTCCTATTGAACCTCCAGTTCACCTTCTTTGAATTAGTACTTTAACTTTATCATACAGGACTCATTTTTACTCAGTCGTCACTGTGTTGAATTTGCTCTAACTTGCATATTTGTTTCCCAACTTCATTTCAAGCTGATGCAAAGTCTATACTCACCAGCTCTATCTTCTTAATGTTCCCTCACCCAGTAATGCCTACTATAAGACACAGCACAGGGTCAACTGACTTACAGTAGGCAAAATGAGATGCTGAAACTCAAGTGTCCATATTTGAAAGTAACCCTGGTTTAGGTTTATGGAAGGAGTGTAAAAACTGCTACCTAATAAAGGTTTAGATATCCATATCTAGTCATAATCTCAATTGTTTTGTGACGGGGCACTGCCCGTTACTGTGCCTTTATCTTTCATAACATAATTTATTACCCCACAAACATGACACAGAGAAATCAGTGTGTGCTTTTGGGTGTATACATGTATCTTCTCCTTAATGTGGGCCTGAACCTAAAGAAAATTCTATTAAGGTTGTAAACAGGAAAAAAAAATATTACCCCAACTTTGATTTTTATTTCCTGAAATAAAATAGTCTGTTTGTCCTTCATTTTTTTATGATTTAGGTATAGCCTGTAGAATATTTTAATTTCAAAAAGGCAATGAACAACAGATGTGGTACACAGCCCTGAAAGGGAGAAACAATTTAGAGAGAATCAGTAAAACTAAAAATATACACCACTAGCCTTACAAAGCAAAGCCAGCTATAATAGAAGGAGCAAAAAGCATTAGGGGAAATTGGTTTCATTTCACATCGGCACTGAGGGCAAAGAAATTTTACTTTTCCATTTTTTTTGTGGATAATTTGACTTTGTTAAAGCAGCATCTTTATCCTTACCAAAGCACTAAAAATTGCATCTGAAGTGTTAAAAGAAAAAACATTTGATAAATTAGGTTTAGCAGAGTTTATTTGAACAAAGAACAATTCATGAATTGGGCATCCCTTAGAACAAGGAGAGGTTCAGAGAGTTCCACCCAGCAATGTGGGCAGGCAGTATTTATAGACAGAAAAAAGAAATAACATAAGAAAAACACACACACGCCCCACAGATGGGGGTCTTGCTGTGTCTCCCAGGCTGGAAAGCTGTGGCAGATCACAGTTCACTGCAGCCTCAAACTTCTGGGCTTAAATGATTGTTCTGCTTCAGCCTCCCTAGTAGCTAGGTCTATAGATGTTGCCACTACGCTCAGCTAATATTCTTTTTTAGAGATGGAGTCTTACTATGTTGCCCAGGCTGGTCTTGAACTCCTGGGTTCAAGTGATCCTCCCATCTCAGACTCCCAGACTTCTCATTTAGGAGCCACTGTGCGCAGCCCAGAAACATCTTGATTGATTACAGCTGAGCATCTGTTGAATATAGACAAGCTCTGATCAGTTGGCAGCCTGGGATTGGTTAAAGCTTGGCTGCTGTGATTGGCTAGGGCTCAGCTACTTTACAAGAATATACTCTTGGCCTGGCACTGGAGCTAGGATGGTAGTCCCAGCTACCCAGGAGGCTGAGGTGGAATGATCACTTGGGCCCAGGAGTTTGAGGTTACAGTGAGTTATGATTGAGCTGCTGTACGCTATTTTGAGCAATAGAGTGAGACCATAAAATATACTGGTAAGATAGTTTGCAGTTTGTTTACATACTAAGATAGGTTGCAGTGTGTTCCATACAGAAGCAGCTTTAGGCTAAATTTCATTCATTTTAATAGAAAGTCTGTCACTAATACCAATATATAGATTTTTATGATGAAATCTCTGTTTGTCCATAGCTTCTCACCCTTGACCCTAAAAATCTAAAGAGCTGTGGAAAAAATGTTTATAATCCTTGGTGGCAGAATATTATTCTAACTTAACCTGAACAAATTTGCTTGCAAAACCAAATTGACAGAATTATTTAGTTTTTATTTGTTCTACTTGGAATAAATATTCATTTATTTTGCTTTTGAAATAACATTTAAGTAGGAGCTAAATTCTAGACCCTTTGGGCATTTGTACATTGGATGGATGCTATTGTCTAAAATGCAAAATTTTCTGAAATTAGAAACATATCTGGACCCAACGATTTAGAATTAGTAACTGTGGATCTGAACTTGATTTCTCCTTTGATTTTATCAGGAAGACATTCTAAATTATGTACTATTATCTTGAAAATATTTATTTAATACCTTGCAGTTTCTGAATGTCTCTACCTAGAGGAAATAACTAAAGTAAGGTTTTAAAAAAGAATAACTCTGGATATGAATTATACAAAAGGAGGAAAATACTTTAAAACACGATGAAAGTCAAGGAGCACAGTGCAGAATTTAAGAATGTGAAGATTTTGGCCAGGTCTCGTGACTCATGCCTATAATTTCAGCACTTTGGGAAGCCTAGGTGGGAGGATTGCATGAGGCCAGGTGTTTAAGACCAGTGTGGGAAACACAGTAAGACCCTTTCTCAATCAAAAAAAAAAAAAAAAAAAAAAAGAATGGGAAAGAATGTATTTTATTTCTTACCTAATATATTGGCTTATTGTATGAACATATATATGCTATATATACATACACACATATACATATAAAATGCATACATCTATATCTTTCATCATTGTAATGACAAAATGGAAAACAGAATTGGAGCTGCTGAGTGTGTGTGTGTGTGCATGCATCGTGCCCTATTCTCACAATAGATCTTAATAATATTTTAAAAAATGATAGTTATTGTAGATACAAACACACACACATACACACACAATTTTTCTCTACTGGCCACCCAATTTTTCCAGTGTAATTATGGAAAACTAGGACTTTTCAATATTTTATCCAGTAGAGTTGTTGGAGTAAAATTTATATTGGTTCCCAGTGTAGAGTGCCAGCTTCCTGAGAGGATAGGTTTGGGGTAGTTACCATTTAACTGAATAATTCAGAAGGAATCTGAGTTATACACAAAGCACTCTCTATGTGTTGGGAGTGGAGCAAATGAGCCACAAGTCCTTTGTGGGCTGTGACTCCCACGGAGCTCTGCCTGCCCTCTTTAGGGGGAAAGACTGATATGCCAGCACAGAGGGCGATGCATGAACTCTGGACAATCAACATTTACTGAGGGTCCACCATACACCAAAATCTGAAATAGGCACTAGGAGCTACTGCAAAGTTACTGGCAAGCGAAGAGTCCTTTTCTGCAAGAACTTAAAATACAAGCTGCAGAGAACAGGTCAGCCACCTATTAGGAGAATCATCTAAGGTATCTTTTATTTTTTATTTTTTATTTTTTTTTGGTAGTTTTTCGCCGAGGCTGGGTTTGAACCACCACCTGTGGCATATGGGACTGGTGCCCTACTCCTTTGAGCCACAGTTGCCCCCCATCTAAGGTATCTTAATAAAAGACTGTTGGTGATGTTATTGTAGCCAGTTCTATAAACAAATTCAAATTATAGAAACATGTATTTGTACACAAATACATGCTTGTATAATTCTCTCTCTCATGTTTTAGATTCTCAGGCCAGTAAGGCATGATGATCAGAACTCTGATATTTTTAAGTAAAAATCTTTCTTAGTTGTTTCCCTGGAAAGGAGACATTTCTGCAAGACAATGAGCTGAGAATCTTAAGGGCCCTGGGCAGACTTTCTGACACCAAGACTGGCCAGTCCCCAGGTAGTCCCTTGTTAATTAAATCACAGCCTGCCCGGATGCACACAGCTCCTCCTTAAAGGTCCTGTATTCTCTGATAGTTGGGAGTGAGGTGGATTTGAGGCTGCTTCTCCCATTCCCCCAACAAGACATCTTTCCTATTAAAAATTCTTTTCTTCCATTGCAATCCTTGTTGTCTCAATAATTGGCGATCTGTGTGGCGAGTAAATGGACCTAGGTTGAGACCCCCCTGCAGTTTCAACAACATTATTAATGTTCATTACAAATGTCAAAGTTAGTAACCTATCCAAAGGAAGGCTATCAAGGCCTGGACTTGCTGCTGGCACTCTTGCACCCTTCCCAATCCCACGCTGTGGAGGCCTGGATTGCACAAGGTGTTCTTTATGGAGGTTGAGAAGATGCTGTAACCGGAAAAGGAATACAGATCACAGCTCAATTTCCCTGTAAAGTTAGTGCCAGTCAAAAGATGGGATGATGAATTGTGGTAAGTGGAGGATGGGTTCTGGAGCCTTGGGACACTGGACATAGAGCCGCAATACCACCGTCTGAAATGTTCTTGGAAACTTTTCACTGACTGTATTTTAGAGCACAGGAACCCTTTTGCTTCCAAAAGAAAATCAGAATTTTTATATTCCTTTGCCAGGATGTGGAAGGGATTAATGATTTCTTTCCCCGGAAGTCTGTGGCCCTTGTGAATGAGCCAGAGAGGCCAGCCCACCCTTCCACGTGAACGCAGCAGCGTCCTTTGGAAACAATTTCAAGACCTCCTAAATGACAACCCATGTTTCTAATTTAAGTATGAGCAGTAATTACTCACACGGCCAAGGACAAGTCCAAGTCCCTGCCTATTTGCAGCACTGTCTAAAAACAATCAACTCATCTTTCAAATTGACCAACCTACAAACGGTACGAGGACTGTCGTCTCATAAGGATGTTCATTCTGGCACTCAGCAGCTCCCGCATGGCTCCCAGATGGCTTCTGTCGCGTTCTGTGTAATCCAATTATCCTGCACTACCGCGTCTCACACACTTTAGTCTCCAGGAGTAATTGAAAAGCTCACAGTGACGACTGTCTCTTCCTCCAGATGTCCTCGGTATCAGGAGTGGGGCTTTCGCCACCTCCTTGCCGTAGGATGTGTCCTCACGGCTCTCCGGGTCGGAGCCGCACCACGCAAGGTGCTTCTTGGCTTTGCCTCGCTGTCGCCGCCTCGCACCGGCGTAAATGAGTATGTTCTATAAACGGCCTCTTTGCTAGTGGGCGACTCGTTTCACTTCTGGCAGGTGCCATACAGAAACATTCTCACACGGCCTGCATCTTGGGGTAATGTGGCAATGGAGAGGGGCCGGTGCCTAAGAAAGGATCCAAAAGCATTGAAATAATGCATTATTTAATGGTGAAAAATGGTTTAGGAGGCACCATTTCACGCAGAAGGAAGCCTCCGAGTAGTAACACCTGCGCTTCTCCTGTCGCTTTCTGACATCATAACAGTTTGTTCTCAAACTGTTTTCTTTCTTTTTTTTTGCAGGGGGTACCCTTTATTTTTGAAACTTCTAAAGAATGCACAAGGTTTTAAAGGCAGAGTAGTGAAACATTTTAAGCTGTAGGTTTGTTGGTTTCTTCTTCCCCTGAGGCTAGTGTTAATAGTTGTGTTTTATTTCAGTGTAAAAGTATCGTTTAAAAAAAAAAAAAATCAAAGGACTTAAACCAAGGAAATATGCAAAACCTCAAAGCAGCTGTGTAAATTCACACAGGCTTTGGGCCTGTAATGAGCCAGCCTTAAGGGAAGGACATTGGAAAATCAGATTTTTACTTAAAAATTAAATCATGATTACGAATTAGTGCTGCATTCATCGCAATAAAATATCAGCACTGTGTGTATTTCCTCAAGCTTTTTGTGCACGGCCTTCATCACCGTAAATGTCATCAGTGAGAAATGTCGAGCATGGCAAGGGCTTAGAAAAATCTTCAAGGAACGTCAACACAAACATTATTTCAGGGAAAATATTTTATAAAAACTTATTTTTAAGAAGATTTTAAACTCTTCCTAATTTATATGTAGTTTGGGGATTGAACTAGCAGTAATAACTTCTGCTGGAGAGATAAAAAAAAATGTAAGATAACATCCTTTCTCTTAAGTAGCTTACAGAAAGAATGGGGACTCTATATTTAGTCTGGGCTTACACACACACACTTTTCTCTCTCTCATGGCAGCAAAAATATCCACCTAGTTGCTGCACATCTTCACTATGTTAGAGTCCAGAAATTTATACATAAAATCAAAGCCTTAGAACATTAGACCAATAGTGAATATGCTCAAAGTAGGTGAGTTGTCAAAAATCTGAATTCTCAGGATCCATCCCTGTGGATTACGCATTAAAACTCCTTTTAAGTCCTTGTTGATCATCAATATTATCAGCACAGGAATTACTGATATGCCCATAAATGAACAGTAATAGTAAAAGTGACCTTCATCGAAAGATAAGTCTAAGACTCAACAAACATTTATGGCGTGCTTGCAATGTGCCAGGCATTGGGCTAATTAAATCCCCCCTCCATCTCTATACTTTAAATGAGAGAAAAGCTAACTCAAGGGAAAGAGTTATGGCCAAAGGCCATTTAATTAATTTTCTCTCTGAGGAAATAGCACAAGAACTGGGAAGAAAGCCCAAGTATGAAGCCTGCTAAATTGTTAAGAATGCAATATAGTCTCCTCTAGTAGAATACATGTTTCCTAACTACATTAAACTAATATAAACCGTCCTCTGTTAAACAATGCTATGTGTAAAAATCTCACACGTACAACACATTCCTACATTTTCTTGGAGTTGCTCACCTGAACTAGAGGATTTCCTCCACCCAGGTAACTGCAAAGGGAGCTACAGTTAGCAGGTGGGACCCTGTGTGTTTCTACAGGTGAGAGAGCCATTCCCTCATGCTTTCTGTAAGACTTGTCCTAAGATCTGAAAAGCAGGATTTCCCATGGGGAGAAGCAGAAGGAAAAGTATCTGTCAAGCACATATGATACTTACTGCTAGAAATTTTATAAACATCCTGAACACAAAACCCCTATTATATTTTTGCCTATAGAACAAAACTCAGAAAGTAACCAGCCAGGGTCATAGACCAGCCAGTGAGCCTAGAGTCAAAATTCTTCATTAATAGAGGTTTTCACTGGAGGGACTTTTATTATTTTCTTTCCTTCCTTCCATCTTATTATTCAAAATATATTTATTAAATATCTACCAAGGGCTAATCAATGTTTTGGCATTTGAAGAAGTAATGATTAAATCAGTGTCTTTGAGAGGCTGGAGAATTGAGCACCAGCCATAAAATATGCCACAACATAATAGTGATCAGATTTGTAAGACATACACGTACAATAATGCTGTAACAGCAAAATATAAAATTTAACTTAATTTAATTTTAAAAAGTAGGAGTTAGGCATGGTGATTCTTGGCTATAGTCCCAGAAATTTGGGAGGCTGTGGAAGGAGGATTGCTTGAGCTTAGGAGTTAGAGGCTGTAATGCGCTATGTTTGTACCACTGCATTCTGGCTTGAGCCACAGAAAATGAGCCCTGTATCTTTAAAAGAAGGGAGAGCATTAGGAGGGCTAAGAATAGAGGTACTAATAAGGATGGGGTGGGAAGATAACATATGAGCTAGACCGTGAGAATACGTGTATACAACTATGCACTCTGCAGAGAAGAGTAAAGCTGTCGGCAATGGGAACATTGGGCTTTGCATAATCACATAAGCTTCCATTTTCCACAGAATAAGTAGAGAAAGTTATTATTACAAAAGGACTAGGTCCAGATTTCACAGGGGAATTCTCCTAAGGTTTCAAAGATCATATGTACTCTCAATGCTACCTAAACCATTTCTGAGTATAGAAACAAGAAGAAAAGCCACGGTATATTTTTCTGAAACAAGAATTACATTGTTACCTAAAACACATAAAGATTGTGCAAAGAATAAACAGCAGATCAACCTCATTTGTGAATATGGAGGCAAAAATCTAAATAGCATATGAGTAAGCAGAACCCAACAAATTGTCATAATAATAAAACATCATGACCAAGTGACATTTATTCCAAAAAAGTAAGGCTGATTCAAAAATCAGTTATTTACTAACATAATTACCATGTTTATAAATCTAAGTAGATAATTATCACATCAGCTTCATAGATGCTAAAATTTCCTTTGACAAAACTGAACAATATTCCTATTAAAACCCTAAATAAGGCTTGGTGCCCGTAGCTCAGTGGCCAGGGCATTGGCCACATACACCAGAAGGTGGCAGGTTCGAATCCAACCTGGGCCTGGCAAACAATAACAACTACAACCAAAAAATAGCCAGGAATTGTGGCAGGTACTTGTAGTCCCAGCTACTCAGGAGGCTGAGGCAAGAGAATTGCTTAAGCCTAAGTGTTTGAGGTTGCTGTGAGCAGTGACACCATAGTACTCTATAGAGGGTGACATAGTGAAACTCTGTCTCAGAAAAAAAAAAGAATAAAAATAAAACATTATATAAAATAGGAACAATGGATTCTTCTTCAGTGCTATATGTGCATACACACATCAGTCTTAAAGCTGATGTGCAACTAAATGGAGAATACTAGAGGCATCCATAGAAAGACCAAGAACCAGGCAAGGATGCCCTCTAACTCCACTGCTATTTAAGGATATATTAGAAGTACTAGTTAATTTATTCAGACCAAATGAACAAAAGAATTGAAAGAAAAGAAGTGAAACTCTCTAAAGGTGAAATTGTAGCGTACTTGGAAAATGCAAGAGAATCAATGAAAGTGCTAACACAAACAATAAAAAAACACTAAGATGATAGATTATCAAAACACAAACGTCAAAAGCCTTTGTTTACACAAACAATAGCTAGTTAGATGGTGTAATGGGAGAAAAAACTACAATTACATTAGCAGAAAGAGAAAAATTTATTTAATAATAAATGTAACAGGCTGTGTGCAAAGTCTTTGTGAGGAAACAACTGAAATATTGAAAGATACAAAGATACAAAAGTAAACTTGAGTATGTTGGAGACTTTTCTTGGGTTTGCTTAGCATGAATAAATATTATAAGCTATCATTTGTTTCCAGCTTAGCAATCAGTTTAGTACAGTCACAAGTCCAGTAGATTTTAATATATATATGGAAAAATAAAAATAAAAATAGCTGTGAGAATTCTGTGAAGAAAAAGAAAGACAAATGAGAGGTGAGTGGCCTTATCAGGTGTTTTAAAATTGGTTTTATTGAGGAGTAAATTGATATACAAAAATTGCACATATTTAATGTATACAGGATGATAAGTTTCAACAGATGCAGATGCCTGTGAAACCATCACTCTAATCAAGGTAATAGACATGTTCAGCACTTCCAAAAGTTTTATAGGGCCCTTTTGATCATTTTGTGTGTGTGCATGTGGGGATACAAACACGTAACATGAGCTCTGTCCTTTTACCAATGCCTTCCCAGCTATTAAAACATGCTGTAATGCTTTTGTGATTAAAACAGTATGGCACTGATTCATGGGTAGAAAGATCAGTGGAAGAGAATACAAAAGCTCATAAGTAGACAAAAGCACATAAGGAAATGTAGTAATGAAAAAGGAGTATTTTAATGGAATGTCAGAAAGCAAGGAAGTAGGAAAAAAGATGGGAATATGTAGAAAGAACACAGGCAGTCACTTTTTTTCTTTCTCTCTTTCTTGTTTTTTTTTGAGGCAGAGTCTTACTATGTTGCTCTGGGTAGAGGTCCATGGCGTCACCGCTCACAGCAACCTCCAACTCTTGGGCTCAAGTGATTCTCTTGCCTCAGCCTCCCAAGCAGCTGGGACTGCAGGCACCCACCACAATGCCCGGCTATTTTTTTTTTGTAGTTGTTGTTGTTTGGCAGGTCCGGACTGGGTTGGAACCCACCAGCCCCGGTATATGTGGCCAGCACCCTAGCCTCTGATATATAGATATCAAGACATAGGCAGTGTCTTGTAGGCACTAAAAACTGACAAATTTGGGATCATTTTAGTATCAAGAGGAGTCAAAACAGTGGATTATGACACTTAAGAAATTAAAAAGGCCATCACTTAATCATGAATAAATAATAAATACATAAATTCATACATCAGTTCAAGGGTAAAAAAGGAGCTTTATTTGTGGAAGAATGTCTACTAAAAGGTAGAAAAACAAAATAATAAAATCATCAGCTTACAACACCAATGTAAATAATTGATTCAGGTAAGATGTATCCATGGATGCTAAAACCATTGGGTGAAAAGATGTGGAGGAACAGGATATTAGCATAGTCTCAAGCACCACCTCACTGATTACTAATTAATTACAAAGGATACATAGGACAATTAAAATAGAGAGATGTGACAGACACCATCTTTACCAAGTGATCAAACTGATTGTCACTAACAATGACAGAAAGTCATATTATGTGTCTCCTCGAGATATAAAAGGAGATACACAATGTCACCTTTGTAGAATTCTTCCCTGAAGAATCTAATCATGAGGAAATATAGCAAGTGAAGAAAACATCTGAAAATTCAATTGATTCTAGGATTCTCAGATTTTGAGAATAATTCAAACTAGTGAAATTGGAATATGAACTCTATACAAATAACGTTTTCAATCCACGTACAATTTCTTGTTGTGTGGTTAAACAGGAGAATGTTCTTGCTCTTGTGAGAATTTGGAAAAAATACTTAAGTTCTTTGAAAACGTTCCCTTCATTTTCTGCCACTGAGAAATAAATGTGTTGCAATTTCACATTAGCTTTGCATGTGAGATTTAGTCATCTTTTCGCAAAGGCTGTCACAGTAAGTTTTAAGACATTTAAAGTGAAAAAAGGTAAATGAAAATATAAAAAAGCAGTTCTATTTTTGAAATATATTTTTATGTGACACACAAAATATTTTACTGTAATATAGTGTGAGATATGGGTGCATAAAATAATGTTAATCTACACCTCAGGGGCTGGTGATTAGCATCTGAAATACCCTTATTAGGAATCCACACATGAAGAAATTCTCAGGAAATTTAAAATTATTATCAAAAACTATACCAGTAACTTTTTTACTGAACTTTTTATGTAAAAAATAAAATCAATTAAAGAAAAAAAAGAAAAACTATACCAGTAACTTTGTGAATGAGGATCAGAAACAAGTTATTTTTTTCACTGATGAAATGAGTTTTGCTCAAATTAATCCAAAACTAAACAGGCCTCACTTACTTTTACACGAACAAAATGTAAAACTATGGAAAGCCCAGAGACCTATATAAAATCAGAGAAGCATCCCAGCTCTAGTACTCCGCGTTCTTGGCCTCCTCCTTCATGGGGGAATCTGCTAACTCATCTGGCCTGGACGGCGGGTCCTCCCTTCAGGATGTCACTGTGACCGCCTCATAGTAAGCCTGACAAACTCAAGGCAGAGGCCAATGTGCTGAAGGGCAGAGGTGGTGATTTCTCCAGTTTTCAAGAATAGGTTGTACAAATATCTTTGTTTGCTAATAGATGTTTGCAAATTTGGCACAGTTTTAAGTAGAACTTCCTATTATTGCAACATATAACCCCCCCAAAAGAAAAAAAAACCAAAACCTTAATGTTTCTCTTTCTGCATTTAGAATTTTGTTAAGATACAGAAAAGAGAGAAGGGAATATCTATGATTTCTGCCTCTAAAGACCAACATCATTAAGGCACTTGTATTTCCTACCAGATTTGTACTTTTTAAGACACAGATGCAAGGGGCATAGAGAGGGACATAAACTCTGTGTCCCGTCTCTGGAAGCTACAGATGTCAACTGAAAACTAAATTGCAATTTAATAGCAACTTAACTTAGGTTTGGTTGAATAATGGATTGAGTATACCTACTGCTCCCTGAGTAGTGAGATTATGGGTGATTTTCATCTTTTCTTTAATGCTTTTATATTTCCCCAGTTCTCCCCGATAGCCAGTAAATATGCAGGTTTGTCTGTATTTTTATCTTTTGTACTGAATACTTTTGGGACTGAATTAATAAATTCACCTTATTTCAATAATAGCCAGATAGTTTAATAAAATCAAAGATAAAAATGTCCCCTAAAGTATTTCAGATCTTTCTGAACTTTATGGGTTAGAGAAGGAATTGCTAAGTCCTGAATTGACTGAAGCTACCCAGTGACAGAAAACAAGAGTTTATTTGACTTTCCTTCCTCCTTCTAGAACTACTCCAATCCTAGTAACCAATGCAATCATATTCATTTTTGGAGCCTGTATCTGAACTTGTTTTCCCAACATTTGTCTTACTAACAGTTCAACTGTAGCAGCAAATACACCAGAGGGTTGCTGGTTACTCTGGCTGTTTTCTTGAGTTTTCTGGGTAATGTCCCTTACCTGAGCCCTTTTTGTGGGGTATCTTTCGCATAGACCACTGTGTTTTGTATGAGGTGAAGTGTACAATGTGGACATCTCTTGTCTGCTTTGGAGACATTCATTTGACCAAAAGGTAGCCATCCCCAGTCCAGTCAGCTGTCCACCAGCACCTTTGCTGACTGGTTTATCTGATCAGATTCTCTCTTTTTGTGTATTTACATAAGAGAAGGATTGGTTAGTTGGTAGTAGAGTTGGAAGAAGAAATGAAGAGGAAAACAGAGATCATAAAAGTGCAGCTCTAGCATGGAAGTTTATTGCAGGGGCTGAGGTCACCAGCACCACTGTGTACCTGACCCCTGAGTTACTGTGGATCCTGAAGGGTGGTGCAGTGGAGCTGAATAACTGCTGTGAGTTTACTTCACTGAGTCTGCATTTATTTCCCTATTATCCCCATAAAGAGGGTGAACTTTCTATTCCTTCCAACTTGAAGGAGCCTAGGGCATATATATAGAAATTTGAAATATCATTTAAAATACTACCCTACAAATAATATTTAGACAGTTTGCAACATCTGCCACAGTTGTGGATATGATGAGTGGGTTGATGCTTTCCTTAATTCTTAATGAGAAAGGGGATAATCTCTTCCTTACGGAACTTCAAATGTATTCCACATGGCACATATATATATATATATATATATTATTTATTTATTTATTTATTTTTTGAGACAGAGCCTCAAGCTGCCACCCTGGATAGAGTGCTGTGTCATCACAGCTCACAGTAACCTCCAATTCCTGGGCTCAAGCGAGTCTCTTGCCTCCGCCTTCCAAGAAGCTGGGATTACAGGTGCCCACCACAACACCCGGCCATTTTTTTGGTTGCAGCTGTCATTGTTGTTTGGTGGGCCCAGGCTGGATTCAAACCCACCAGCTCAGGTGTACGAGCCTGGCGCCTTAGCCTGTTGAGCCACAGGCACCGAGCCATGGCACCTATACATTAAGAGTTGGAATTAGCATTTAAGATTGAGGACTCTTAATCTGGGATCCTTGAGTTGGACTTCAGAGGTTCTGTGAGAATAATAAAATTGCATACCAATTTTGTGCATTTGTGAGAATATACATTTTTCTGTATGGTACATGTTTTACTTTAGATAAAAGAGAAAATGAGCCAGACAGGTTAAAAACACCAATGCCTTATTTTACAAATAAAAACATTACTCAGAGTAACTTGTCCAAAGTCACGCAAGTTTTAATTGCTAGAGGCTAGATCCCACTCTCTTTTTTTCACTAAAAATTTATAAAATACAAAGGAGAATGAAAAATCATCCATGATGTTACCATGTAAAGACAAACACTATGAAGACTTATCTGTCTCCTACCAGAAGTACATATTTTAGATTCAAAATCCTACTTTTAAAAATACAGATTGATGTATTGCTTTCTAATAGCCTTGTACTAAATTATGCAAATACCTGCAGTCTACCATAGAACAATGTCTATTTCATTTACCATAACAAGTTATTCATTAAAAATGACATATTTTGGCTAACTTAGTAGGATAAAAATAGCATCCCATTGTTGTTTCAGTGTGTAGTTCTTTATCGTTAGTGAAGTGAAAGATTGTATTTTCTCATTCCAGTTGGATATTTGTCTCTTGTTCATTTAGCTCAGGAACCCAGATCTCCCACCTGCCCATCCACTTCCCATCTAAAAATCCTACCTAAAGAGAAAACTCTAGGAAAAGGCTGGGCTTCTGTTTATCACCTAGACCGGTGGGTCTGTCTTCTGTAGATCTTTGCAATGTAATCACCTGAGAGCTTGGTTAAAATGCAGTTACCAGGATTCTGCAGGCCTAGATATAAAAGGAAATTAACAAGAGAAAAAGAAAACCAAAATGCAGGTACCAGGATTAAGAATGATGAAGTTTGAGAACCACTTAAAGGACATGGAGGCTCATATTGAATATGGAGAGTATGGACAATCATGATTCTTACCCAGAGTCATATCTTTATGAAAACCTGGATTGTCTCTCTTCTGTGAGGTAGTGTTGCCCTTATACAGACACTCCCCAACTTACAATGAGGTTGCATCCTGATAAACACATTGTAAAGTTGGAAAATCATTAACCACCCTAAGTCAGGGACCATCTATAATCAGATTCACAAAGTTTGCTTGCTGACCAGGAGTCAATAAAATTGATATCAATTTGTAACTCTTTCAATAAACAGCTTTGTGAAAAATCACTTAATTTCTCTGGGTCTTGTTTCTTCATCTATGAAGAGGAATTATAATCTTAACTCACCTGTTTATCCTGATGAGTGAATTAACCTACATAGTATACTTTGTAGGGTCGTATCAATGTTGGGTACACTTATTTGCTCTAATTGTTTTCTGAGTTATTATTTTGTTTCATCTCACTTCTTCCTTTTTATCCTGAGGAAGTCTGAAACAGCTTTGAACAGAATGTCAACACTCGATAATTCTCTGCTGATTGATTACTCTCTCATTGCATAGCAAAAATTACTTTGATCTGGGTTGTGTGCAGTGTGCCCTGGACTCTGACCAGTCATAATGGATTCTTCTTAAATAGCCAGAATGTCCTGTGGGTCATGCTTCTATCAATCCCAAAGCTGTAATGAGTCATTTAGCTCACATGGTTTGAGCACCTGCTGTGTACTGGGAACAACCCTGTGAACTACATATATGTTAGTGAGCAAAATGGACACATTTTTTCCCTCTTAGTCCCTTCTAAGAGGGGACATTAAAGAATAATTAGCTCTCACACCTTTTAGTAATTACTTGAAGACCCACAAAGCAGTAGGAAGAAGACATTCCATTGGGGTGTCATTAAATGCAGAAGCAAGAAAAATTGAAGAGATAAATGAAAAGAAGTGATTATCAACTCTGGGAGAAAGGATTGAGATGTGAGCTTTTCCCTTTTGAATGATGCCCGGTCAAGCCAATGTAGAGACTGACAAGACAGTTGAGTAAGCCTGCAGCTGGCATCTTCAGGGTCCTAGAGCTCTGAGTCCTCGGGAGCACATATACTCACATTCTGTGTGGGTTCAAGCCCAGCCCTATCAGAGATACAGTTCTTGGTTTGGGGAGAGTCTGAAACCTCTAATGAAATGAAACTTTCCTTTATTCTTTTTTTATGTAGGTGTAATCCTTCCTTAATTTCATCTTACAAAAAATGCTTTATTGTTTGGAATGGTGGAAGGAAGGTTGGCATCAAAATATTTTGCTCGAAGAAGATGATAATGTAAAGATCAGTTGTACCAGATGGTTTTTGAAAACAATTTGTAAAGCATTTATCATATCTCAAATCTCAAATTTGTAGACTTAATTCACATTCAGGATAGTATTGTAAAAAAAAGGGTGGAAGCTTTTTAATAAAGAAACTGAATTTAGAATGATCCGTATTAGAATGTTATCAATCTTTACTTGCAGCCAAGGACTGCCCATAGTCAGACTAATAAGGATACATCAGGGAGAGAACAGAAGGTGGGGAGCTCCCAGCAGAGAAGAAGAAATCAGGGACACATCTTAGAGGAAGCGAGGGGTCAGCTGAGACCTGAATAGATGAGTGAGAGTTAGCTTTCTAAAGAGAGGAGCAGCTCCTTCTAGGTGGAGAAATAGCATTGAACTTTGCCAGGAAGAGAGAAGTACTTGGGTAACGCCAGAGCACCAAAGCGGAGGACGAACACAAAGGAGATGACAGAACCCAGCGGGGATGTTCATATACACACAAGACAATGCTGAGAAACGCTTTTGTGCTTTTCTCACCCAATGATTTCTCCAATGGAGGTGACATTGTCCAGGAGAACAGGTTTGCTGTTGCAGGAATGCAACAAAAGGGAACATTCAATGTTGAGGGTGCATATTTGTTTTTCTGACTTTCATAATAAGCTCTGACAATAGACTGAAAGGGACTACCAGAGAGGGCGGCCTGACCCCCTCCCCGGGGATGCAGCGGTGGAACCAGATCTGGGGGAAGAGAAGAGGCAGCCAGTGCGGAGGTGACAGGCACCAGGGAGCCTGGGACTGAACTGCAGGGCTGGAAGCAGATGCTGAACAGCAGAGGCAGTAAAGCAAAAACGTGTCCTGCCTAGAACATTCTGTGCTGGAGCCAGGGGGCCAAAAGGGAGGTGAACCATTGGCTGTGGACAAACGCCTCCTGGATCCCCATTAGTGCACGTTGAGCTGTGGAAGTGATGTCCCTCCTTGCTGGGGGCACAGCCAGCTGTCTGCCCTTGGATAGTTCAGCAGAAGAACAGGCCCTTTGGTCCCAGGGACTTCGCTGAGTGTATGAACTGCTCAGCGGCCCTCTTCCCCCACACCCACCCATCTCAATAGTCCCTACAATTGTGTCCTTCACCGCAGAGGGACACAGAAGACAAAGCACCAGCATTTGTTTCCTGTGATGAGTATGGCCATGTTGTGGATTAAAGGAGACTCGGTTTGCACAGTGGCTAGCTTGGCGCTTGCACATACAGGTTTTAAACAAAGGATGCCCTCATCCTAGCCCTTAAGAAATAGGGATGTTACTCAGAATCTCATTCATAAAAGTCTACTCATAAAAGTGCTTACTGATGGAATAAATTTACCGAGAACTTTAAAAATTATTATGAAAAAAGTAAACATTTGCAAATTTAAATAGAATGATATAATGAATTTGATTTATCCATCACAAAACTTTACAATTAATTATCAACTGGTATTTAATCTTGCTTTGTCTACATTTCCACTATTCACTCATCTATTTTTAACCAACCCAGATATCATATTATTTCATCTGCAAATATGTTCCTATATATCTTTAAAGATAAGAACTTTAAAAAGCCATACCATTATCACATCTTAATAGCTTAACAATAATTCTCTAACACCATTAAATATCCATTCAAGTTTGAATGGCCAAATGTTTCATAAATGTCATTTTTTTAATAGTTTGTTTGATCCAGGATCCAGGTATATTTTTTAAAGAAGGATACAAATTTGACCGTAGTTAAATATCTAGACTGCTACAAATTCTCATATATTGGATTTTCCTAGAGTGCAATAATATTTGTATCATATTGAAATTATGCATTCAATCATTTGGAGATCATTATTAAGTACATTTACTCGGGTAATTCAAAATATTTTTTTTTCCCTAACATTGAATCTGCCACTAAATAAAGATATGTCTTTATCTTTGGGCCACTCACTCAGCCTGTCCAAATCTCTGTTACCATAATTTAAAAAGAAAGTGTTGAACCGGAATTGAGTATTCGACATGCTTTTGTGATTCTACCAGGTGGGAGGCAGGACAGGGCAGAGTTAATAGGAAGAGAAATTGGCTCAGTGCCCGTGGGTCAACGGGCTAAGGCGCCAGCCACATACACCTGAGCTAGCAGGTTCAAATCCAGCCCGGGCCTGCCAAAAGACAATGATGGCTGCAACCAAAAAAATGGCCAGGTGTTGTGGCGGGTGCCTGTAGTCCCAGCTACTTGGGAGGCAGAGGCAGGAGACTCGCTTGAGCCCAGGAATTGGAGGTTACTGTGAGCTGTGACGCCACGAGCCTCTATCCAAGGGTAACAGCTTGAGGCTCTGTCTCAAAAAAAAAAAAATAGGAAGAGAAATTATCTGGCAGATCTGGATTGGAGCCCTGGCTAATGCAGGTCACAAGAGGGGGGATAAGTTTCTTAGTCTGTTTTTGCCTCAGTTTCTAAATCTGTGAAATACGGATGATAGTTAACCAAACCCAGAAAGTTTTTCATATATGCATGCAACGGTGGTATACAGAAAAGGGTGGGTAAAATGAAAAAATGTGATTATCATATTTTGTAAGGTGGTTGTCACGTAGTCATCCCTCAATAAATAGTCAATATTTTTATTTCTGTTTTTAAGAGATAGTGTGAACAAAGAACATAAAATATCCCAATGCTTTTGATGATAAATTTATGTGGGATATATTAAGTTAAATAAATGTTATTAAAATAAATTTCCTCCTTTTAAAATTTTTATAAACGTGGCTATTACAAAAGATAAGCTTACATATGTGGCTTGAATTATGTTTCTCCTGGACAGCACCAGACTAGAGAATTGATGACTTTTGCAACCTTTTCAAGCTGATCTTGTGCCTTCTTCTGTGGTCCTTCTGGTCTACCAGTTTGGACAATTATGAGAGGTAATCAATGGCCCCCTTTCTCTTAAACCCCACAAGTTGGTGATTATATTTCCTTCACAGTCTGTACACCTGTCCTCCTCTCCATTTCCACTGCGGGTCTGAAGTGTTGCAAACGCTCCCAACCTCACGGCTCTCCTCCACAATCTGCACTGCTCCTTGAATCTTCCCGTCTCCCCACAGCTTCATAAACATACAACATTTCTCATCAAGGCATAAAATTCCCTGCACAATCTGACTGCAGCTCTCTAAACACTTTCCTGCCCTCTCTGCTGCAAGCTTCGCTCCTACTTGCAGCACCTCTCCCCCAGCCTCTCCTACTTGCCAGCGCTTCTCAAAGGGCAGAAGGGCTAAGTGTCAGAGCAGGGCTCGTGTCCTGGCGCTGCAGTTCATTATCAAATACTGAGGAAGTTGCTGAACCTCTCTGAGCCTCATTTTTCTTCTCTTTAAGAAAGGAATCTACCTTTCGGAATTCTTGTAAGGATTAAGTGAGGTAATGCCCTTGTGGTGCCTGACTCAGTAAAACCTCTGATAAATGTTACCACAACACGGCTTGATTCTGTCTCAAAAAACAAAAAAAGCACACTGCCTGGTGAGATGCTCCTTGCCCCTCCCCCCATCACACACATACACCCGCTCCCCATCCTCCCCTGCCCTCCTCGGGCTCCCACGGGCTCTGCACACCCCCGGTCGCACCCCTGCTCTGTCCGGTAGCCATCTGTTTACTCATTCTTGGATCTAGCCAGGGGCTCTCCAAGTGTCCTAATAGGTGTGGCAGGACCCAGCATCCCCTGGGAACGCAGAAACACAAATTCCTGACCCAAATCAGAAACTCGGGCTGGGGTCCAGCGATTGGTGTTTGAACAGGTCCTGAAGGTCATCCAATCCTAGTACATCTGAGAAACACTGCTGGACTGGGTCTCTGTGGCTGGGACCATGTCCAGTTCATCTCGCATTGCCGCCCGGCTTCAGGGACTATTTGTCAAATGAAAAATGTATGCATAAATCCTGATGATGGTATGAAGCCATAGAAGGATATCAAGAGAGGAATGTCAGGATCTGGTTGTTTTTTAGAGAATTGTAAGTTCTGCAGGCCGTGTAAAGTATAAAGGAAGAAATTATTAGAGGCAAGTGGATTTGCTTGTAAGAAAATCATTATCTGAAAATCTGGATTTATGATTCAGGTAGGAAAAAGTATTTCCAAATCTATGCCTTGCATTTCAAAATATTTCTTATCAAATTTTTTTAAAATTCACTACCGTGGTTTTGCTATGTACTCCAAAATGTTTTGTCAAGTTTGTTGGGAAAAGGGTGTATATTTATATGTAAAACTTATCAATGAATATACTCTCCCAGAAGTTATGATTTAACTAAAAGAAGAGTTCTAAATGTCCTACACAGATTTAGTATTTGTGCATTTTCTAAGTATGTACACAATCCTCTTGTTAAAATTATAAAAGTAAAATTTTATAGCAAAAGAATATACACAAAATGTTATTTAAATTTCAACATTAACAGAAATAAGAAGAGTTTCATGTTGTTTTAAGTATATATTATTATGGAGACTATATACTTTCCATCTTATTTTAGATTGAAATAAAATAAAGAACTAGAACTATTTTAATGAAAAGCTATTAATTAAAATACATTAAAAGAAAAACTAAATGATTTTAATACATAGCATAAAAAATAAAGCAAATGAAAAGACACACAACTCTTTAGAAAACTATAGGGCTGAAGAAGCTCCGAATTGTTACCTGTCTCATATCCAGCTCCCATCAGCAGATTCTCACCCCGACAGTTGGGAAGGAATCGCCCCCGTTGACATGTGGGCACTGTATTTAGACCTTCAACTCAGGTAAAGCCTGCACATTTCCTCTTGACTTCCACATAATCTTCTCTACAAAATGAGGGTTTTTAGCCAATTCCATTTTGATTCCACCATCTGGAAGACACAGTTGCACACCCTCATTCCTTCTTGCTTGCTAATAGAATTCCAAATTTTATTTTATGGAGGCAGTAGGTGCCTATCCTGGGGAGCAATCCTGATGTTCTGAACTTGACCTGGGAAACCCTTTTACTCATTGCCTGTGATTGTGCGTAAGTGGGCACATGGCCCCGTGGGAGTCCATAAGACATAATGGGAAGTCTGCTGGAGGCTTCTCTCAAAGATTTTATTCTCTAATAAAAGAAAGACAGCTGTGGGAAGGTCTCCCTTGCACCCAACCTTTTAATTCCTTTTTAAAAACTGTTCTGTGTTAGACACTGTGGAACCGTAGCTTATGCAGGTCTCAGAGACAGAACGGGAGCCACGGATAGGAGGAGACCAAGAGTTAAGAAGAGGGACACGGAGTGCCATGAGGGAGGAGAGATTAGGGGACAAGGAATGTGAGACACTGAGGGGGAAGGGGAGTGAGAAAGAAAAGCAGAGAGAGAAGACTTGGTGGAGGGTGAGTGGACACAGGCAGAGAGTGGGGGTGAGAGTGCTGTGGGTGTGGGGATTTGGGAAGATTCTGATGGGCCCAGAGCCTGGGGGCCTCGGCTCTCTTAGGTCTCACAGCCCACTCATTTTTACATAATCAGAATCAATAAGTTCTTGGTAAACCTGTACCTTTGGTCCATTCCGTCATGGAATGCTCGGTGTCACCTGGGGGTGGCCTGCTCTGTGTCGCCAGCTCCTCCTCTCACCTCCAACACCGGGCTCCTTCTAAGCTGGTAAGGAGATTTAGTAAACTTGGCGAATGGCTCATCTGAAGAACATGAATAATCCTGAAGTAATGGAGTGTGGGCTAAACAAAAAAGACTTTACAGAACATTCTAAAGGCTAAAAAATAAAATGGATACAACTGAGCACTTCGCATGTGAAATGCTGAATCTTTTGTTATAGTCATAAGAATTTATTTTAAAAAAGATTAATAGTGAAGTTCGACACATCTCTGATTACTTATTGGCTTTAAATGTTTCTTCACGTTAATCGCCTCTTTGTATACTTTGCCCATTTTTCCATTGATTTGCTTGTCTTTTTATTGGTGTGAGTTTATATATATATTATAGATATCAATCCACTGCTTGTGATATACGTTGAAAATATTTTCTCCTAACCTGATCTTTGGCTTTTAAGCCTTTAATCCACTTGAAACATATTACGGTATCTGGTACAAGACTGGAATCTAATGGGATTTTTCTGTTTAGAAGGTAGGTAATTTTCACAATACCATTTGTTAAAGAATCTGTCTGAATTCCATTTATCTGCAGTGCTGCCTTCTTAAATTTTAGATGTGAAAGAATCCATTTCAGGACCATCTATTGTGTTTTAACCAACTGCTCTGTAAATTTTTGCACACAGGTTTAATCATTGTGTTGTGATGTGGATTTTTTGTTTGTGCTTTTTGAAATTCTCCCGTTGTCATATTTTTATCATCATCACCACTGAGATTTAGAATTGTCATGTTAAGTAATATTGGCATTTAGGAAATTCATTCTAGTGGATGGAAGGTAAGTGATACGGATTTATACCCTGCATTAATCCTTGGTGCAAGTGATAGGCCAGCTGCTCGTTCAGCAATGCTTACAGTAGACTGCGGGTCTCTGAGCAATACAAGGGCAGACAACATTAGTTAGCAGCCATTTGTCTTCTTTTGTTTGCCACACTAGTTAGCAGCAACCATGTGAAAACCCAGGCTCTTGGACCTCATGCCTGATTTCTCCCCACGTTGTTTTCTAGAACCTTGTTATATGTGTCATCCTGTTCTACACCGTGTTCTACAGGATGCTGAGCATCGGCTGCCTGCTGCTCCGGTAAGTAGCACATGGTCTTCAAACAGGATTAAAAGCTGACATTGGCTATGACAGGAGTTTGACACCTGACATGTCTTCATGGCTTGGAGGATGTGGGTTTTTTAAGTGATATATTTTTTTACTTTATTTTTTTTAAGTAAAAACAAGCAAATGTTTTGCATTTGAAAATGATAACAGTAACAATCATGAAATGCATTGGATAGGACCAGGCAGGACGGTCCTTCACATCTCTTTGGAGGATGGCCATGGAAAGGAAATGGAACTATGACTCCCTGGGCTGGTATTGAATCAAAGGAGGGGGGCTTACAGGAAATCTGCATCCAACTTAAATAGTTTCTGTTACACACTGGAAATAGCTTCTGGGAGTCAGGAAATCTGGATTCTAACCCCACTTTTTACTAACTTCCTGAATCATCTTGACCAAGCTATAAAGCTTTTCTTATTTCAGTGTCTTCATTTGTCAACTGGAGGTAATAATCCAAAAGGTGTTATCATGAAGGCAAAATGAGATACCACATGTACTTCTAATGGTATCATTTTTATGTGAGGCATTACTTTTCTGGTAATTTTTTGTCTTACGGTGGTTGAATTCTGTCCCTGCAGATTTGGGTTGCCAATATTTTGATTGCCTCCAAATGTATCAGTGCATATTTACAAATGATTTCCTAGAAGTTGAACATTTTACAATTTAATTTTATTGTGCAAGCAAGGAATTTGATTTCAATATGCAAATTAAAACCAAGAAATAATTATACCAGTTTTTGCCAATGGAAAGAATATAATTCAGCATGCTGCGGGCAGATCCACTGAGGAAGTGTTTGGTGATTTCACGTACTCTAAGCCCCCTGCCTGGGCCCGCAGATAGTGAGGCCATGCCCCAGGAACAGGCAAGACTGTGCTGGACCCTCTGATCGTAGGATTTCAAGAGTTTGCAGTTAACATGAGTTGGAGACAAGGAATTAGAGGTAATGAGACCTTTAAGCTGTAAGAGGCAGCTAACTGGTTGACCAGATGAAACATCGCAAATACGGACATAGTAGAAAGTTTAGATGTACAGTGTATAGACTCAGATTTTAGAATGGAAAAGAATCTCAACGATTAATCTCTTCAATTTACAGATAAGAAATTGAAGCCTGGAGAGGTTAGATGACCTGTCCAAGTCCACAGTTACAACCCCACCAGGATTAGAACTTGAGTCCTTTTGCTTCCAAGCCTCTGCTCACTCCTCAGTAGTAAGTTCTGAGGATGGCTGGAAGTATCAAGATTACAGCTGAGACCTTGAATACAATTGAGTCCACTGTGGACAAGAGGAACTTAATTGGACAAAGAAGACAATGTAGACAAGATGTTATTTGGTTGCCATCAAAGTAGGACAGTTTTAAAATATGCCACATTGTGAGAAAATCTAGTGACTTATCCTTGCATGCAAACAGTGATGTGAGAATCTTTGATGTGTGGTTATAAATTGTTTCCTACCGAGTAAGCCGTTTTCATTTGTCCTGGCACCATCTGATTTCAAAACAAATCCCTCATGGTTCAACACCAATTATAAAGGTAGTGGTTTTTCATTTCTAATCTTTGTCAATTAGTAAGGTAAGTGCCTCCAAAAATCAAAAATTTTTTAAAAAAAATTAAAATTTAAAAAATATCAGGCCTACCTCTGAGTCATCTGACTATTATGTCTGACAATAAAACTTAATTAGAAAAAGTGCCATCAAAAAATTTTAAGTGGCTATTCCTAAGAGATGGGACAGGATGAAATAAGTAGAGAGAGAAAATTAGAATCCTTATGTGAGTTTTTATTTCACAGTATTATGAGTGAATCTTTGGGGGGTGGGGTCTTGGTGTATGCCACACCTTTTGGGGGCAAAATACCATTGTAAGAGGGACTTTACCCAACAAATGCAACCAGTGTAACATGGTTTCTTGTACCCTCAATGAATCCCCAACAATAAAAAAAAAAAAAACTTAAAAAGGAAGTATATGCTGATTTTGCAAAAAAAAAAAAAATGTGTATAATGTTAAATCAGGCAGGATTAATGTGAAATTAAACTTGTCAGTTGTTCATAACCTCAACGCTAATAAAAAAAAAATTTGTTAAAGAAAAGGAAAAATAACATACTGACATAGAAAAATGTTCTTGAGCTATTGGAGGTTATTCTAAGACATGAACAGAAGGAAATGGAGTCTGAACCATTGTATGGACAGTGTGGCCTTCATTCACTCAGATGTGGGCGGGCTGAGTTTGAAAAGGAAGTCAGCACGTGGGTTAAGGCAGGGTGGGAATGGAAGGGAGGGGGTGGGGCGGGGGTGCCCTCATTCCTTTCTGGGCTGGACTTGTGTACTCCTTTCTGTGTCCCTGTTCTCAGTTCTAGTCGGGGTGGATCCCTGCCCTGGGCCCTATCAAGGTGTAAAATAGAAAATGAAGACTACAAAAGAGTACAGCATAATTTCATTTGTCTAGGAAAGGATATCACACACGATGTCAGTGGTAAGAAGTCCGCAGAATTATCAACAAATTGTTATTGCCCACCTAGGATGAGCGAGAACTTTCATTTTCTTCTTCGCACATTTCTGTTTTGTTTTATTGTTCTTCCCAAATAGTGCAGAACTTGCTGCAAAGGAAAAACAGTGAGAAAGAATATACTAAGACAAGATTTATTTCTTTTAAATTTAGCATGTTTGCTGAATAAGAAATTATTATTTAATATCTAGTATGTTCATAGGTCTTAAGTATGTATATAGTAATCACACTTATATTTATTGAATATTTGTCAAATATACTCATTTTGAAGGCACTCATGGTGAATTTCTCCTACCTTTAGAAAAGCTAAACTTTAATATTATTTTATATTATTAAAAAAGCTTATCAATGAAAGAAAGCTTATAAAATACCTATAAGTAGAAAAGAGAAAAATAAGAAAATAAATTACAAATTTACTTTGTATATACAGTAATTATTCTTAACATTCTGTTAAGTTTCTCTCCACTTTTTTTTTTAACATCCTGCCAATTCTTTAAACATTACAATTGTCTAGAAAGCCATTTAGGGGGACAAATAT